>CAUYQG010241096.1:0-15249 GCA_963574415.1 Tarsius wallacei | reverse complement strand
GCAGCATGACTAAGCAAAGCAGGAGAAGCAGAACCGCCACATTCCTGGGCGTGCCACGCCGTCCAGGGTCATCAGTCTCCTTGACCATGTCAGATGGCAGACCTTTGCAGTCGGTTCCCAACAGTAGGGTTTCTTTTTTTTAAGGCTGAATGATATTCTTTTTATTTATATACCATTTTTTCTTTATCCATTTGTCCATGAACATTTGGGTTGTTTTCATATTCTGCCTATTGAGAATAACGCTGAAATTAACATGGGAGTGCAGATATATCTTTGAGATCTTGATTTCCATTCTTTTAGATATATACCCAGAAGTGAGATTGCTGGAGCAGATGGTAGTTCTAGTTTTAATTTTTTGAGGAATTTACATATTGCTTTTCCTAGGATTATGTCACTTTACAAATTCCCACCAACAGTGTACAATGTCTCCACATTCGTACCAACATTTATCTGTTGCCTTTTAATAATTGTCATTATAACACATGTGAGGTGATAACTCACTGTGGTGTTGCTTTGCATCTTTCTCATTATTAGTGATGTTGAGAGCTTTTTAATATATCTATTGGCCATTTACATGTCTTCTTTGATAAAATGTCTATTGAAGTCCTTTGCTCATTTTTTAGTTGTGTTACTTGTTATTCTTCTATTGAGTTGTAGGAGTTTCTACATGTTTGGGAAATTAACACCTTATCAGATGCATGGCTTGCAAATATTTTTTCCATTTTGTAAGTTTCGTTTTCATTATTTCTTTGCTGTGCAGAGCTTTTTAGTTGATGTAGTCTTACCTATTTTTTGCTTGTACTTGTGCTTTTGGTGTCATAGCCCAAGAAATCATTAGACCAATGTGAAAAAGCTTTTTCTCTCTGTTTTCCTCTAGAAGTTTTACAATTTCAGGTGCTTAAGTTTCTAATCCATTTTGAGTTTATTTTTGTGTATGGTATAAGATCAGAGTCAATTTCATTATTTTTAATGTGAATATCCAGTTTTTCCAGAACCATTATTCTACTCCACATTGTGTATTCTTGGCATCCTTGTCGAAAATCAATAGGTCATATATGCATGAATTTATTCATGGGTTCACTATTCTGTTCCAGGAGTCGACATATCTGTCTTTATGCCAGTACCATATTGTTTTTGCTTTTTTTTTCTTTGCGTTGGCGTTTCATTCTGTAGCCCAGCCTGGAGTGCTGTGGCACAATCACTTACCATAGCCTCTACCTCCTGGGCTCAGGCGATACTTCTGCCTCAGCCTCCTGAGCAGCTGGGACTACAAGCACATGCCACCATGCCCAGCTAATTTCTTTTGGATTTTTGTAGAGAGGAAGTCTCCCTCAAGTAATCTTCCCACCTCAGCCTCCCGAAGTGCTGGTATTACAGATGTGAGTCACTACACTTGACTAGTACCGTAATGTTTTAATTGTAGTTTTGTATTATATTTTAAAATCAGGAGATATAATGTATCCAAAATTATTCTTTTTTCTCAAGATTACTTTTTCCAATTCATGAACATAGGATGTCATTTGATGCATTGTCTTCTTTAATGTCTCTTATCGCTATTTTGTACTTTTCAGTGCTCAAGTCTTTACTTTGTTAGTTAAAGTTTATTCCTAGGTATTCTTTTTCTTTTTAATGCTATTGTATGTGAGATTGTTTTATTAATTAAATTTTGGGATAGTTTCTTGTTATTGTATAGAAACCCAACTGATTTTTATTTGTTGATTTTGTATTCTGAAACTTCACTAAATTCTTCTATTTATTCTAACAGATTTTTTCACAGAGTCTTCAGGGTACTCTCTCTATAGGATTATGTCATCTGTAAACACATAATTTTGCTTTTTTCCTTTCTAGTTGGGATACCTTTTGTTTCTTTTTCTTACCTAAATACTCTGGCTAGGACTTCCAGTACCATGTTGAATGGAAGTGGTGAGAGTAGACTACTTTTATTGTGCCTGATATTAGAAGAAGAGCTGTTTGTTCTTCATTGTTGAGTATGATATAAGCAGCAGGTTTGCCATAAATGGTCTTTATTTTGTTGAGGTATATTCCTTTTACATTTAGTTTGTTGAGCATTGTTACCAAGAAAGGGGGTTAAATTTTGTCAAATGCTATTTTCCTGCATTTATTGAGATGATCATGTGATTTTTTTTTTATCCTTCATTCTGTTAATAAGGCGCATGACATTTATTAATTTACGTATGTTGAAGCATTTTACATCCCAGGGATTAATCCCACTTGATCATGGTATATCTTTCTTTTAATGTGTTGTTAAATTCAGTTTGCTAGTTTTTTGGTTTTTTTAAAAGGATTTTTGCATTTATATTCATAAGGAATATTTGGCCTATAGTTTCCTTTTTTTGGAGTGCCTTTCTTTGATTTTGGTATTAGGGTAATGCTGGCCTCATCAAATGTGTTTGGAACTGTTTTTTCCTCTTCAATTTTTTATAAGAAATTGAGAATAGCTTGGTATTAATTATTCCTTAAATGTTTGGTAGAATTTTTTCAGGTAGCTATGTGGTCCTGGGCTTTTGTTGTTGTTGGGAGGTTTTTGATTACTGATTTAATCTTTTTTCTTCTTAGGTGCCCATGGCATCCTAAGTATGCTGGTTCCCTCAATGCTCTGGGTGAGGTGACATAACCATATCTCTTGGGCAGCACCCTAAAAGTCTGGTGACATTAAATGTATGCTTTACCTTCTTTCTTCTGGGGAGGGGGGGATCACATGCTGAGGGACTATCTCATTGAGCTGCACCAGCTTGGGGGAAAAAGCTGATGTGGGTAAAGTGAAGCTGCTCTTTTTACCTGTTTTATTGTGGTTGTTTTTGGTTATGTGCTCGTATGGAGTGCTACAATTTCTTAACTGGGTTCTGGGGTTGTCATAAAGGTATTTTGTCCCACATGTCAGCGTTAAATCTGTTCTATGGAGAGATGAAGGTTAGTATTTCCTGAAAGGATAGACCGAAAGCAGGAAATGCATTTTTTAAAAATCTTCTTCCTAAACCTTAATACAATGATGAGTAAGTAGAAGCTATGCTTTTGGAGTAAAGCACACTTTAGGTAAAATTAACTTTACTGACTTTGTCTTTTCAGAAACAGACTTCCTGGTGCCAGGTATCAGAGATATCTCACAGTGGCAATCAAGCTTGCCTAGGATAAAGGGAATTTACAAGGCCTAAGACATCATGCATTGGACAAGGATTGTAAACGTCATGAAACTTGTAATTACAAAAGTTATGACCACTCAGAGGGAGAGCAGGTGGGGACTTGATCTTCCAGTAAATTGGGCACTGTCTACAGGGAAGCCAAAGATCCTCTGAAGCTACCCACTGGGAATGCCTAGGAGATAAGGGGAAATGCACCCTCCATTAGCTCTAAGGAATGTCATTTGGGAAGGTGCAGGAGAATTAGAATCCTTGTCACACCCTTCTTTAGGGGCTATGATAATGTGGGCACACATTAGTGGGTCTCTGTGTCACAGGTTCTCCAAGACATTCACAGGTAGTCGATAAAGAGGTCATGGCAGTCACGTCTACCTGATTGCAACATCTCCAAGGAAAAGGATTTAAACCAGGGCTTTGGGGAGCTATGGTGCCACACTCACCTAGAGTGTAGGCCCGCTCCCTGTCTGTGGGGGTGAACTTTTCTTAAATAAATCTCTTCTTCTCTCACCTCTTTGTGTGTTGCAATTCTTTGCATTTACTTGGATCTCTGGGTTGCCAGTGCACCTCCGGCTTGCCGGCTCCGCTGGTGCTGCGCCCCTTTGCTGCATCTCTCTCTCTCTATTCATCCACCCTTGCCCTATCCGTACCCTAACATTTCCTATTTCACCATCTTGCTGATTTTCTTTGATATGCTACTTTACACATGACACCAAAATATCTCAGATTGTGCTTCATAAATATTCACAAATAATACATTCCTTCAAAAGTTTGCAGAATTGTCACTTATGAATTTCATGGCAATCATCTCTTATAGATAGGTTAGTTTATGACTTTTATATTAATACTTTTAATTCTGCCTCAAAGCAGTGATTTATTTGCATTGGATATGGGATCTAGATTCCCAGATTAATTACTATGTTCTTTAGTGACTATGACCACTTAGGAACTTTATCACTAGCTGCCGATGAAGATAATCTGAAACAGTAAAAGTTACAGTCAGTTCACTTTGGCTCAGTACATTTCCCTTAGGATTAATTTTGAACTTAAAGAAAAAGAAATTCCTTAGGATATTTCAAGGCAAAAAAAAAAAAAGAGTTTGTAAAAAGTAGAAAGTTTTACATATTTATTCCTACTCATAAAATGGATACCATATTAACATAAACCTTGAGAGTTTAAAACAGAATAAAATAATATTCTGTTCATTCAACCAAGTAAAGAAGTCATTTCTTAGGTAGATTCTTGTACATCAGTGATGAACTAAATTTGATGAACCTCTTACAAATCTTATTATTTAATTAAAAAAATTAAATGCATTCATTCTAAGCACAAAAAATGTAGGAAATGTAGAAACAAGAGTGATAAAAAAAGAAAAGCCTGCCATTGTATCATCCAAATTAATTCATGTTAACTATTTGGAGTATTTCTTTTTAGCCTATAAAAAATTTTGAAGTGCAAATTAATTATAAAGTTTTGAAAATTCCTTTTCCAAATGTCTAGTTCCATATCTACCCTTTTAAGCCTTCCTTTGTATCCAAGTGAAAGCAAGTAAAAGCACCTTCTTTTTTGTATTTGAATATGACTTCTCTCCAGCAATCCAGGCCACCACTGTATAAACTGAATGGGATATGGGTCTTCTCAAAGCAAATAAGACTATGCTAGACATTTAAAAATGTATGACTAAAATTACATACTGTAGTTTGAATCCTATCTTTATTGGAATGTCAACACCATGTACATGAATAGAAAAAAAAATCTCACTAACATAAATAATTTGGGCTTAGCATTTTATTATTTACAGGATAGAAACTTATGTTTAAAGAACTGTTCTCCAGTTGATTTGGGGTGGTTGCTTGCCAGTCAGCTCTTTCTTAGACCAATGGTAAGAATGGTGAATAATGAGGAAAAAACACAGAAGACATTGAAAAAGTCATACAGTCTTTGATTTTGTAACTGGCAAGTCTTTAGATAACTTCATATCTTCCAACTGTCACAGAATTGCATAAAAAACCTAGTAAATGAGTATCAACTTAGTAAATTGAACTCAGAAATGATTTCAAACAGATTTCCTAGTGTGTACAGTCTGGATCTCAGAGTGTAAGGAAACAGGATCCCAAAGAGGAAGTATAAATCAAAATAAGATTTTAGAAAAAAATAATCAAAGTAAGGCTTTTCTGATTACAAAGTGTCATACAGACACATTTGTCTGGAATTCCTTATCAGGACCATTCTCTTTCATACCACCTGAGTAACAGATAGTCCTGTAACTGGCACCTTTCCAGGTTTCTGGCACCAAACTCAGAAACAAATTTGCTGAGTCCCCTTAGATTTAGATATTTTGCATGAACAACACTGAGTGGAGTTCTTTAACCCAGGGATTTGGCAACATAGGTATTATTGATAACTGAGATGATAAAAACAATGTTGGGGAGAATAAAACACAGTTGTATATGCCCTTTACTTAGGTATACAAAGACATGATTAATATAATCCGTATTATATGATGTCATCTTATTGAATCACTGATCCATTATCATTAAGGTTTGTTAAACTCATTACATGATGAAGACCAAGAGGTAGGTTTTTGTCTTTTTCATGGCCCTATGTTTACATCATTCTGCATTTTAAAACACTTTTTCTTATTTTGGGGCTTCTCAAATGTCTTGGAAACTGGATTCAGGGGCTTTGCAGTTTGTTTTGCCTTTTATAGAGTCTTAGGTTTCTATGCCAAAGACTGCCAGGAACATACTTATAGCTAAAAAAGTTGGGGTTATTATTCATTGCTGTGAGAGAGAACCCACACCACAGGAGACCATGGAGTATCTCAGTAAGAGTATGTAGCCAATAATAGGATTTGGGATCTGGTACTTTTGGGGAGGGTATAAGGAGGTGGGGGCCTGCTCTGGATTGGGCTGTCAGAAAAATGGGGTAATCCCACAGTTGGGTATCTCAGTGCATGTTATCTGTAATTGGTATGTAACTGGTAAAGAGGTAGCAATTATTCATTTGGCAAGAAAGGGAGATGTTTGATATTTTATGCTGCATGGTGACCTTGTTTGAAATAGGATGTTCTGTGAGCTTGTTAATGTCCAATGAGAGAATATTGTAGCTGTGGTTCTCGGATCAGTTTGTAGTAACACTGAAGCTGATGTTTTAAACCTCAGAGCAATTCTGGATGTCGAGGGTTGCTTTTTTTTTTTTTATATGTTATAATAATTCTTCTTACAATGTGATGTTCTCTTCTCTGGGTTGAATCCTGCTTCAGTCCTTAAGGTTATACTTAGTTGTTGAAAATCTCACCCCCCTCTGAGGTAAATCAGGTCCTCTTATCCTCTAAGATAGTCACAGGATCAGAATTTTCATGGTTACATCTTTCTTTCTAACCATGCTTCCTAATAGCTCTCTCTGCATCCTGTCCCTTCCTGTTGACTTTTCTGATGAATAAAGCCTCAGCAGAGTATAAACGTTTGAAGAAAAGATCTATACATACTATTATGGGAAATAATAATTTTAAAAGGTAATCCTGCTTTAGATATATTCTTTATAGGGCCGCAGTATGTTGATTAAATCATCACATTTCTATTTGCCATTACAGCAAATAGACACAGCATTCAGAGGTGGATGCGTATTAATCAAAACAGAACAGTAACTCATTTGCAAAGACAAAGACGGTGCTAGACAGCTAGACAACATTTGATCCAGCTAGAATATTTTCTCCAAATAGGCAAGCAGTATGAGAAAGCAAATATAGGTACAAAGATGTTTGGTGAACCTGGAGTCAGAACAAAAAATGTTAGTAACTCAAAATATTTACTGGAACCAGGTAAAGAAAAAGCAAATCTGAGGCTTCCAATGCCACAGCAGGCATATACCTGATGTGTACAAGATGGAACCTTTCCTTAGCAACAGCTATTATAGTCTTTTCATTCATCAATTTTTATACTTTTTTTTTGCCATATTGGCTAGCAGAATTAAAAGTCTTGCTTTTTAACATAGTCAAGATTATCAAAAGTGAAGCATCTCAGGGTTGGTGAAAGCCGTCTACTTTCCACTCTACAGGTGATAACAGGTTTTTACTTTTATCTCAAATGATCTCATTTAAGAGCCACAGGTGCCCTGAAAGGTAAACAGAGCAGAAATTCCTGCCATCATTTTAGAGTTGAGTAAGTGAAGGCTTAGAGAAGTAATGTAACTAATCTAAGTCCATGGACACTTAATGACTAAACAAATATAAGACATTAGGTCTTATATCTCAGGGTGTGGAGTTTTTCCTGCCATCAATATTACTGTGTGCAAAATATTTAAAAGACAAAGGGGACATAGAATCTTTACTTTTCTGATTTTCCATGGCAAGGTTATAAGACTTCACTGTTCATGGTGAGTGATGTTTATTCATACTGCCTACGTAGTCTGAGGCTTTGACTACAGTTCTGTGCTGCTCTTCACAAAGAACAAGGTGTCATACAGAGGAAGCCTAGCTAGATGTCTTGAAATTACTTAGTATTATGTTCTTTTGGAATGTAAGATTACTCTTACAAGACTTCCTTTACCTTTTCCTTTTCAAACTGTAAATGAAGGAATTCAGAAGAGGGGTCATCAATGTAGTGAGGACAACTGTTGCTTTGTCCAAATTCAGCAAATGACTCTGGCTGGATCTAACATACATGAAGATATTGCCCCGTAGGCAATGGAAACGATGGTGATATGAGAAGCACAGGTGGAAAAGGTCTTCTGGTGCCCTTGGGCTGAGGAGATGTGCAAGATGGGTAGAAATGATGAAGGTGTAGGATATGGTGGTGAGCACCAGAGAGGTCAGGAGGATGAGAGAAGAGGAAGTTGATCATCTCGATGAAATGAGTGTCTCTGAAGGCCACCTGTAGCAGAAGGGTGATGTCAGAAGAGATGATTAATTTCTTTATAACAGAAAGGCAGTCTTGACACCACAATAGTTGAGCATAACACAGACAGGAACGCTCCAACCCAGCAACCTAAAACCATCAGGAGGCAGGCTCTCCTGTTCATGATGGTGGTATAGTGCAGGGGTTTACAGATGGCCACGTAGCGGTCAAAAGACATAACCGCCAAGAGGATAAACTCTACTGTCCCCAGAAAGAAGTAGAAATATATTTGGGTGATGCAGCCAGCAAAAGATATGGTCTTTCTGTCCTCTAGGAGACAGGCTAACAGCTTTGGGATAACCAAAGTGGTATATAAAATGTCCAAAAATATACATTGTACACTGGAATTTGGAGAAGATTATCTGTCCATATTTAGGAAATCATGACAATGTTTCCTGTTATGGTGACTAAGTAGATCCACAGGAGAATGACAAATAACAAAATCTGAAGTTCCTGGACAATAGGGAAGAAGACCAAGGTGAGTTCTGTCACTGTGGACTGTTTTCTCATGGTCATTTCTACTGGAGGTGCAAATAAACAAACAAGGGAAATTAGAATGGTTTAAAACAGCTTTCAAATTTTTATGATCATCCTAAATATATGATTGTATATGACAAGTCAGTGAAGAAAGAATAGTCAAAAAAAAGAAAGTGAAAAAATAGGTATATATAGAGAATAAAAATTTATATTTTGCAAAGGTCAGTAATATTATTGCAGAGAAAACAGAGGGACGATGACACTGAGGCTATATTAGGAAATCATGTTTTTATTAGTGCTGGCACGACTCAGTGGGCTAATGCTCCAAGGCTGAGCACCCCAGAGAAAGAGGAGAGGGGTTTTATACATTAGTTTAGATAAAGGAGGGGGGTTGGGTTGTATGGCTATGCTTTTTTTTTTTTTTTTTTTTGAATTTACAAGGTTGTATTTAGCAAAGCCAGATTTTCAAAGAACAAATTGTCTCCAGGGTATACTTGACAAGCAGGGGTTGTAAACCGATAACTTAAGGTTGTGAATCGATTACTATCTTGCACTTGCAGGAAAGTACCTTGTGGCTATTTGGTTTTCTCACATCCCATGTCTAGTAGGTTTTGAGCTTGCAGGTTGATTTTTAAAAGGGAATAATTTTAATTGTTTTTAGCCCCTCTCTGCCACATTATATTTCCATATATATAGAAAAAGAAAATAAAGATTAGCTACCCACAGTGCATGTGAATGCAGAACTTAAATACATAGAAAATATGTGTAGGAAGATATATAGACACATGTAAATATGTTTCTGAAATTCTGTAGAAATGATTTCTCATTAATACCAGAGAAGTCTTAACTATGGGGGTAGTACTAATATATTTAAATATTTAAAAATTAAGACTTCTTGCTATCCCAAAGTCACCTTGCTATTTAAAAGCCTCCAATTGGGCAAGATATTCACAATACTTTTGTGTAATATAGCAAAAGCACCCATAGTAATTGATAATAAAAATACAACCTGATGGAAAAATGAGTAAAATTGTTAACAGAAACTCATAGAAACACATATAACAGTAAAGATATGAAGATATGTTCAAGCTTATTAGTTAACAGAGAAATACTGGAAAAATGAGTAAAAATTGTTAACAGAAACTCATAGAAACACATATAACAGTAAAGATATGAAGATATGTTCAAGCTTATTAGTTAACAGAGAAATACTATAAAACCACGGTGAGATATCATTTGTATCTACTCAATTGTCTAAAAATAAGAATTTTAACAGATAAAGAAAATTTGACAAGGAAAAACACAAATATGTTCACAATGAATTATGATCATAGTAAAAAAATAAATGAGCTCCAGCTACATGTGAAAAAATGAATGAATTCTAGTAGCCTACATTTGAATTTAAGAAAACAAGTCTAGAAGACCATATATAGTATATTAAATCTCTTTTTATAAAGTTAAAAAAACAATTGAAACTAGGACATATATTGTCAAGAATATGTATATTTATGATAAAAACAATATATAAGCAGAGAACGATAAACATACAATGTCATGATTATGGGGAAGCGGGGTACTGGGATGCAGAAAGAGCACATAGGTAGCTGTAATACATTGATAATGTTCTTTTTTTTGGGTAGGCAGTAGGATAATAGATGTTTATTTCATTATTAAACACAAACAAAATAAAAGATGATCGTAAATGAATCACAGATCAGATGCATTATGAATCGAAGGTTATAATTGTACCAATCCTAACAAAAGAGACTATAAAAGCAAAACAGCAGCAATAGCAAGGGTTAGCAATGATATTTTAGTGACGAATGAAAGATTGAATTGGAATATTGGAGTATATGGAGTGTAAATTTCTGAGAGTCAGTGATTCTATGAAAACTACTCAGGGCAGTCTCCAAAAATTTTTACATTATATCAAAAGAGAAATAGGAGAGTACCCCTTGCTAGAACTTTCTCTTAGAACTGTAGCATAGACTATCTGCTCATCATATGCCAAGTCATTTGGAGAAAAAGGTGGTTTATCATTTTATGAGAAAATTTTTGAGTATGAACTATATAAGCATGAGTCATTAGAAGTGCATAGTATTAATTGCATTCACCATGACCTACTTAAATGAAGACTATTGAAACATTAGGTCATTCAGTAGCAAGGCTTAAGCTTTATTGAGAGTTAAAATATTTGGAGCAAGATAGGCAAAATGAGGAAAAAAGGAAATGAGTCAGAAAAACACGAAAGTTACATACAAAGTGGCCCTATTCCACAAAGGAACATAGCTGATGTCCCTGCTACATGGAACAGCTCTGAGTAGGCTACTGAGCTTTAAAATCATTCATTAGAGTAGAAATGCACAGGGAATTTTTTTGTGTGTGCATTTTTCTGGAATCCAAAATCTATTCCACTGATTTGTATGTTCTTCCTTATGCCAGTAACACACAGTCAAGAATACTATAGATCTGTGGTAAGTTTTGAAATTGAGAAATGTGAGTCCTTGAACTTTATTATTTTCTTTTGAGATTGTTTAGGCTATTCTAGATTTCTTCCATAACCATCTACATTTTAGAATCAATTTGTCAATTTCTGTAGAGAAAATGCCAAGAAAAAAAGAAATACTAGGTCATTCAGTTTATTCATAACCTAGCATTCATTGTTCCTTTCTATGCAGGCACCGGCGGCTGGGGCTCCTGGATCTCTGTGTCCCACTCCGCCAGTTTCCAGGGTGGCTGGGGGTTCAGGGGCCTGGCCATGGGGATGGCCGGGAGTCTGGGGGACATGCAGAGCGAGAAGGAGACCATGCAAGAGCTGAGCGACCGCCTGGCCTCCTACTGGGGAGGATAAGGAGTCTGGAGACTGAGAACCAGAGGCTGGAGAGTAAAATCCAGGAACACCTGGAGAAGAAGGGACCCCAGGTCAGAAACTGGGGACATTACTTCAAGACCATTGAGGACCTGAGGGCTCAGATTTTTGCAACGTCTGTGGACAATGCCCACATCGTTCTGCAGATTGATAACGCCTGTCTTGCTGCTGATGACTTTAGAATCAAGTATGAGACAGAGCTGGCCATGCGCCAGTCCATGGAGACTGATATCCATGGGCTCCGCAAGGTCATTGATGACACCAATGTCACCTGGCTGCAGCTGAAGACAGAGCTCGAGGCTCTCAAGGAGAAGCTGCTCTTCATGAAGAAGAATGATGAGGAGGAAGTAAAAGGCCTACAAGCCCAGATTGCCAGCTCTGGGTTGACCGTGGAGGTAGATGCCCCCAAATCTCAGGACCTCAGCAAGATCATGGCGGACATCCCGGGCCCAGTATGATGAGCTGGCTCAGAAGAACTGAGAGGAGCTGGACAAGTACTGGTCCCAGCAGATCGAGGAGAGCACCACAATGGTCACCACACAGTCCGCCGAGATTGGAGCTGCTGAGATGATGCTCATGGAGCTGAAACATACAGTGCAGTCCTTGGAAATTGTCCTGGACTCCATGAGAAACCTGAAGACCAGCTTGGAGAACAGCCTGAGAGAGATGGAGCAGCTCAACGGCACCCTGCTGCACCTGGAGTCTGAACTGGCACAGACCAGGACAGAGGGCCAGCGCCAGGCCCAGGAGTACGAGTTCCTACTGAACATCACGGTCACTTGGAGGCTGAGATCGCCACCTACTGCTGCCTGCTAGAAGACGGAGAGGACTTCAGTCTCAGTGATGGCCTGGACAGCAGCAGCTCCATTCAGACCATCCAAAAGACCACCACCTGCAGGATAGTGGACGGCAAATTGGTGTCTGAGACCAATGACACCAAAGTTATGAGGCGGCGGGAGCAGGGTGCCCTTCGAGGAAGCAGGAAGCCAGTAAAAAGTTCAGAGGTCAAAAAAAAAAAAAAAAAGAAAGAAATATGGTCGGTCATTCAGTTTATTCATAACCTAGCATTCATTGTTCCTTTCTATATGACTTCAGTACTTTTTTTTAACATTTTATTTGGAGTTTTTATTTGGAGTTAGCATGTTCTGCATCCTGACTTATATTCAAGTGTTTTCTGGAATCCACTGAACATCTCACTTATTTGATATGTGTTTTCTTTTCTTTTTCTTTTGAAAACAGGATTTATTGAGAGGACAGAAAAACTCCCACAGCGGGAGGGGACTTTAGAGGGTTGCCTGATATGTATCTTTTCTTGTGCCATTTTCTTCTTGAGAAAATACCTCATTACTCTTCGTCTGTTGCCATTGCAATTCCCTATATCTTTAAATTAGATGAATATTACAGACTCACATCTGTAATACCAGCACTTTGGGAGGCTGAGGCAGAAAGATTGCTTGAGCCCAGGAGTCCAAGACCAGCCTGAGCAACATAGCAAGACCTTGTCTCTAATAAATAAATAAATGAATAAATAGATAGATAGATAAATATAAATGACATGAAATCAATGTTTATGCTCTAATAAAACAAGGTTTTCTGAGTAGAGTTTTTTGTTTGCTTGTTTTTTTAAAAAATTACCTCTAGTCCCACATCTGGCAGTAACTTAAAAGCAAAGAAATACCTTATATAATATTTAAAATTCTATAACTTCTTGTATATAACAAGCTCAACAAGACATTGTTTGCAAGGATGATTGATTAAGGACATAAATAGTTTAATTATATATTACTTTTCTTGATAGTTGCTAAGGTATACCCCTTCCAAAGTATTTCCATGATTCCTATTTATGTCAGTATTTCTTGTAACCAAATAAACTTTTTCCTTTCTTAGTTGATTTTAGACTGAACAAGTAACTAAACTTAAGCTGAGAAAACCTGAAAATAATTCAATATTTTTTCTTAATATTTTATTTTAAGTTCTGGTTCTTAGTCGTCTTACTAAGTGGTAGTATTACATCAGATTTTCATTTTTCTCCATTTCTAAGGGTCAATTCGTATAAATACAAATTATCCTAAACACCTATCACAAGATATTGCTTCAAACATCTGACACTATGGATGACTCTTTAAAAAGCTAACTAAATTTCTCACCAAGTTTTATTTATAAGCTGAGAAATATAGTATAGTGGGAAGTATATGATGGACTTTGTAGCTGGAAGGTCAGAATTAATTCTATTTCTGTGACTTTTAAACGTGACTAATATTCTCACTTATAGAGATGCCATAAATACTTTCTGCTTAGAATAATAGTGAGAGTTGAAATGAAATAATGTATTTACTTACCAGCAAACAATTAACACAGTACCTGGCACAAAGTCGTTGTTCAGAAAATGTTTTGCAAAGACAAATAAACAAACAAAAACAAGACAAGAAGTAGGGTAGATGGAAGCGAAGAAGGCACCTTTAAGGATACAATGTAATCAAAAAGTATTGTCAGCTTCATCTCTATAAATAATAAAAATGTGAAAATGTTAATATGCAGCGAGGGTGTGATGACACAGATCTTTGTTTAAGCTATTTGACTCTGTCCACAATAAAACCCCTGATAGTGCTAAGATTGTAAAACTGTTTGACCTTTTAAGACACATTGCTTTCTGTATATGCATATACTTCTAGCATGTGATAAAATCTGAGATAGTCTTACATCCTGCAGACAATTCAAAATTGATCTCACAGTTCTCAGCACATATGATGGATTATTTTCTTGATTTGACTTGGCTTTCTTGAAAAACTTTAAATACTTAGAGTTCTGGGATCATCTCTCCAAGCCTATTGCATCTTTCTCACCAAAAAGGCAACCTATCTATGTTAAGAATCTTTCCACTGTGGGAAATTCACTGTTCATTCATGTATCTTATTTCGTATTTGTTCATCTCTGAGCCTCAGAAAATTCTTTAACTTGAGGTAAAACTTCTTCCCAGTTATTTCCAAGGAAACCTGTACAGATAAAGTCAGTGTTCTCATTTTCTACACATGCTTTCATTTCTATTTTTCAGTTTCAAATAAAACTTGTGCTGATAGCTAACATACAGTGAGTTCTTGGTTATTATTTGCCAGGCACTTTCTTAAATGCTTCAAAAAATTTTGAACAATGTTAGGAAAAAAAATATGTATCTTCTATTTCTTAGGTGCAAAATTTTCTTGCTAATTTTTAGATTTGAAGTTTTTGTATTTCTATGTCACTTTTTTGTTGAGCTACCAGTTTTTTTCTCTCTCTCTCTGTCTCTCTCTCGCTCAATTCTTTCTTTGAGTTTGAATCTCACTCTGTTGCCCAGGCTGGAGTACAGTGGTGTTGTTGTGGCTCACTGCATTTGCAAATTTCTAGGCTTAGGTGATCCTCTTTCCTCAATCTGGCTATGCTTGGCAAATTTTAAAAATATTGTTAGAGATTGGGTTTCACTATGTTGCCCAGATTGGTCTTCCTGTCTCAAGTGATCCTCCTGCCTTGACCAAAGTACATGAGAAATTTTTAAGGCAGAAAAACTAATCTGTATAATACTGTAATAATTGGATACATGTCATTAAACATTTACCAAGACCCATATGATATACAACACTAAGCAAGAACCCCAGTGTAAGTACAAACTTTAGACTGGGCTCGGTGGCTCAGCCTGTAATCCCAGCACTTTGGGAGGCCAAGCCGAGTGGATTGCCTGAGTCCATGGGTCCGAGATCCACCCGGGCAACTAGGCAAGACCTCACCTCTACAATAAATCAAAAAATTAGCCGGGCGTCGTAGCGTCCGCCTGTAGTTCCAGCTACTTGGAAGGCTGAGGCGGAAGGATCGCCGGAGC
>CAUYQG010241093.1:0-16826 GCA_963574415.1 Tarsius wallacei | reverse complement strand
GATTATCTCTGAGTCATAGGAGATATGGGTGATTTTTGAACACATATTTTAGAATGTTGTTGCTATTTTTATGTATTTCCTTAGTTTTCTACAAAGAGAATGTATTTTCAAATTACATTTAATAAAATAAATGTAAATTTTTGAAATAAAATAAACAATATTCAAGTAAAAAGAAAAAAATGAAAATTAATGATGGAATTCCAGGCATCGGTAGGGAAGATTCTTACTTATCATCAGAGTCTTACCATATTATACCATTAATATACATAATTATTTTTCTTAGTTGTGAATGCAATGCCACAAGAGAAAACAGGTTCATATGTCAGATTACAAAGTTATTCTTAACCAGCAGGCAAGATGTGATATGCTTGCATATCCACTTTCAAATGGCTCAATGCCTAATTCTCCCTAATGCTTTCTTGTGTGTTTGCGACAAAGTTCAGGGGATCATGCAAGCCAGATTACACTACTGCAAACTCACCTCTCTCTTTGAAGGGCCATTAAAAGCTGACAAAAGACAGAAGGTCACCAAAATAACAGTGGTAAGTGGTCACTGTCATTTTTCCGCTGCAGTATACACTCCTTTTTAGCATGGATTACTGAGCCTTGTATCACCATTTCATGCGAGGAAAACAAATAGCATTAGCATCATTAGCTTTTATGGTTCTCAGAAATTTTGCAGCTATATTTTCCATAAGGCATTTTTTCCATGGTGATATTATGTTACTATATAGTATGCCTTCCACAGCAGCCAGTCTTTCTGATTTGGTTTTTTTATATACATATTTTTACAAAATCAAAACTAAAAGGGTCAACAGTAAGCACAGAAAAATCCCTGACACTTCAGTGACAGATTCTGAGGACATCAAATATAAAGCTAAATAAGAAGAAGGACAATGAGAAAATTAAGATACAGTGGAATAGAAAACCAAATCTCACAGTTGGGTGAGTTTTATGGCAAATAAAAATGACATCAAGTGCAAAGCAAATCCTCTTCCTATCACCTGTCTTTCAGAGACTAGTCAGGCCTGAACCATAATACAAACTAGTACTTCCCTATCATATGCTAGAGCCAGATTCAGGATATACCAAGTCACCACCCAGCCTAAGGACCCAAGAGTGAAGGGATAGTTCAAATGTAGAATTTACCTAAGGAGAGAGTGTTGAGGTTCATTCTAGAATAGACCTAAACTTACCACAGACTATCTGGATCAATGGAAAACTCAAATGTACCTGCTATTCGCATGGAGGAATTTAAAGCCATCACAAAGTTTAAGGAATCAATGATCTTGAGAAATTATCACATACATTTTGAAAGCATCAAAGATGAAGCTGTGGTTCAGAATGAAGGAGAAACATCTGAGCCAAATGAAGAAGTTTTCTGTGAGGATACAAATATTGCTAGAGGCCAAAATAATAACAGCACATTGGTTTGAAGAGAATGGTAAGGCAGATGGAATGGATTCCAAAAGTAGCATTGGGGAATGGCAATGATCAGTCTCTCACTTTTACTTCTTATCAACAATAAGAAAAAAATTTCTACTATTTTTCTCAACACCAGAGAACTGACAGAGAGAGGGATTTCCACAACATCAGTAGAAGGAGTCTAGAAATAAGGATATGAGCATGGAAAATGGTGAGGTAATAGAGATGAAAGAAAAAAACACAACATAGCATTAAGGCGTCTTGGTAAAGTAGTAAGAACATGACAGAAAAAAGAGGAGCAGTAAGGTACATGACATGAGCCTGGCTCGGTGGCTCAGCCTGTAATCCCGCGCCTTTGGGAGGCTGAGGTGAGTGGATTGCCTGAGCCTGCGGGTTCGAGACCCGCCTGGGCAGGCGAGACCTCATCTCTACAATAAATCAAAAAAAAAAAATTAGCCGGGTGTGGTAGCGCGCGCTGTAGTTCCAGCTACTCGGAAGGCTGAGGCGGAAGGATCGCTGGAGCCCAGCGGGTCGAGCCACTGCACTCCAGTCTGGGCAACGGAGTGAGACTCCAACTCAAAAAAAAAAAAAAGGTGCATGACATGACTATAGGCTACAAATTATAAATCAGATAATGTCTAATAAATGTTTAATGTCAAACCTTACTACTTTGTTTTTCAAATAAAAATAAATTTTTTTTTCAAAATGGAAAGATAATAGATGATCAAGCTAAAAATTGAAGTAACATAGACTAGTCTATAAAAGAAAAACCGTTCCTCTTCGAAAACATCACCCCAAACTCAACTGGCTGGAGATGGTCACCGTGAACATTTCAATAAACATACTTTCTAACATCTCATGTATGCATGTACATAAAGTCATTTTTATGTATATAAAGCCACTTAAAAATGTTCCTAATACATATGTTAATTGGGTTGAATTAGTCATTCTTCAATGTATACACATTTCATATTGTATATGATCAATATATAAAATTTTTGTCAAGTTAAAAAACTTTTCTAAACATGCTGTTTTATAACCTGGTATCTCCTTTAATAATATAGTTGAACATTTTTGTATATCAGTAAATATGGAGCTTTTACTTTTTTTTATTTTAGAATCATAGGTTACACGTGAGGATTTGCTACCAAAGTAGATTGCATGATGGTGAGATTTGGGCTTCTCATGAGCCCTTGCCCCCCAGTAATGGACATGATATCCAATGGGTGGTTTTATATCTCTTATTGTTCCTACCTCTCTTCCACCTTTTCCAATGCCCAATGTCTGTTGTTCCTGGTCTTGTGCCTGTGTATGTCCGATGTTTAGTGTCCACTTATGAGTGAAAAAATGGTGGTATTCAGTTTTTAGTTTGCATGATATTTCACTTAGAAATATGGTCTACAGCTGTACCCATGATGTTGCAAAAAATGAATTTGTTCTTATGGCTGCATAGTATTCCACAATGTATGTGTACCACATTTTCTTTATCCAGTCCATCTTCAGTGGGCATCTGGGTAGGTTCCATGTTTTTGCCATTGTGACTAGCACTGCAATAAGCATATATGTGCAGATGTTCTTTTGGTAGAGAAGTTTATGTTCCTTTGGATATACTCCCAGAAGTGGGATTACTGGGTTGGATGGTAGCTCTATTTTTAGTTCTTTGAGAAATCTTCGAACTGCTTTCCACAAAGGTTGAACTAGTTTATATTACCACCAACAGTGCACAAGCATTCTCTTTTCTCCAAACCTCACCAACACCTGTTATTTTTTGATTTTTAAATGATAGCCATACTGACCAGTGTGAGATGGTTATCTCACTGTAGTTTTGATTTGCATTTATTTGATGATTGGTGATACCGAGCATTTTTCATATGTTTATTGTTACTTGAATGTCTTCCTTTGACAAGTATCTGTTCATATCCTTTGCCCAATTTTTAATGGAGTTATTTAGTTTTTGTTTGTTTTGTCCTGTCAATTTGTTTGAGTTCCTTATAGATTTTGGAGGTTATGCCTTTGTTAGATGCATAGTTTGCAAATATTTTCTCCCATTCTTTGGGTTGTCTCTTTACTTTATTGATTTTTTTGTCTGTGTAGAAGCTTTTTAGCTTGGTAAGAGTCTACCTGCCAGTTTTAGTTTTTGCTGAACTTGATGTTGAGGTCATGAATTTACTGCCTAGACTGGTGCCCAGGAGGTTGTTCCCTAAGATTTCTTCCAAGATTATTATAATTTGAGATTTCACAATGAAGTCCTTGATCAATTGTGAGTTAATTTTTGTATATGATGATAAGTAGGGGTTAAGTTTCATTCTTTTGCATGGTGAGCCAGATTTCCCAGCACCATTTGCTAAATAGGATTTCTTTTCTCCAATTTTTTTTTGCTGAGTTTGTCAAAGATGTGTTGGTTGAAGGTCTGTGGTTATATTTATGGGTTCTCTATCCACTTCCATTGATCTGTCTATTTTTGTACTAGTACCATGCTGTTTGTGTTGCTGTTGCCTCGTAATACAGTTTGAAATCTGGAAGCGTGATGCCACTAGCTTTTTTCATTTTGCTGAGGATTGCTTTTAGCTATTTGGGCTCTTTTTTTCTTCCATATGAATTGAAGTATTGTCTCTTCTAGATCTGTGAAAAAATGACACTGATAGTTTAATAAGGATTCCATTAGATCTGTAGATCACTTTGGGTAGAATAAACATCTTGTCAATATTGATTCTTTAATCAACGAGCATGGGATACTTTTCCATTTGTTTTTGTCACTTTGATTTCTTTGAGCAGTATTTTCATTGTAAGAGCATTACCTCTTTGGTTAGATGAATACTGACGTATTTTAATTTTTTGTGGCTATTGTGAATGGGATTGTGTTTTTGGTTCTCAGCCTGCTTGTTGTTAGTGTATAGAAATACAACTGATTTTGTGTATTGATTTTGTATCCTGAGACTTTACTGAAGTCATTTATCAGTGCTAGGAAGTTTTTGGATGACTTGCTAGGGATTTTTATGTATCTAATCATATCATATGTGAAGAGAGATAATTTAACTACCTCTTTTCCTATTTGTATACCTCCAATTTCTTTCTCCTGCCTGATTGCTCTGGCTAGGACTTCCAGTACTGTGTTAAATAGGAGTGAGGAGAATGGACATCCATGTGAATGGACATCCTTGTCTTCTTCCAGTTCTTAGAGGAAAAGCTTTCAGCTTCTGTCTGTTAAATATGACATTGGCTAAAGATTTGAAATAGATGCCTTTCATTATTTTGAGGAATGTTTCTTTGATGCCTAGGTCTTTGAGGGTTTTTATCAAAAAGAGTATAAAATTTTATCAAATCCTTTTTCTATATCTGTCGAGATAATCATGTGGTTCTTGGTTTTACGTTTGTTTATGTGGTGAATTACATTTATTGGTTTGCATATGTTGAAGCAGTATTGCATACTGGAAATAGAGCACACCTGGTCATGATGAATGATTATTGTATGTGCTGCAATTTGTTAGAATCTTGTTGAGAATTTTTGCATCTATGTTCATCAGGGACATTGGTCTGTAGTTGCCTTTCTTTGTTCGATCTTTGCCATTTTTTGAGTGTCAGAATGATATTGGCTCCATAGAATGAACTAGGGAGTATTCCTTCCTTCTTGATTGCTTGCAGTGCTTTCAGTAGGACTAGTATCCATTCATCTTTGTATGTCTGGTAGAATTCAGCTGAGAAATCAACTGACCCAGGGCTTTTTTTCTTTGGTGAATTTTGTGAATTGTCATTGGTATGTTTAGGGTTTCAATTTCTTCCTGTTTTAATCTTGGGGAGGTCTGTGTCACCAGGAATTTCTCTAATTCCTCTAGATTTTCTAGCAACTTGTATACAAGTGTTCATAGTAATTTCTGGTAGTCTTCTGTTTTTCTTCAGGGTCGGTTGAAACATCAACTTTTTCATTTTTTTCTGATTCTGTTTATTTGAATTTTCTCTCTCTTTTTTTGTTAATTTTTCCAGGGTTCTGTCAATCTTATTTATCCTTTCAAAGAACTAGCTTTTTTAATCTATACTTTGAATGCTTTGGGGTCTTTATTTATTTAGCTTTGAATTTACCTCAATAATTTCAATTCTTTGGCTAGTTTGGGGACTGGATTATTCTTGTCTTTTCAGCTTCTTTAGATGTGACATTAGACTGTTTATTTGTGATCTATTTTCTTGATGTGTGTGTACAATGTTATAAAATTCCCTTTTAGTATTGTTTTCATTGAATCCCAGTTTTGATATGTTGTGTCTTTTGTAAGTTTGTTTCTAGTAATCTTTTAATTCCTGTCTTGATTTCTCCACTAACTCAATAGCCATTCAAAAGCATGTTGTTTAATTTCCTTATATTTGTGTTTTTGGGGGAGGTTCCTGTTGGTGATAATATTTATTTTTATTCCTCTTTGGTCTGAGAAGTTGCTTGGTATTATTTCTATCATTTTAAATTTGTTCATGCTTGAATTATGGCCAGGTATCTGGTTGATCTTAGAATATGGTCTGTGTGCTGATGAGAAGAATGTATATTCTGTGGGTTTTGGGTGACATGTTCTGTAGATGTCTATTAGAGCTAATCGGTCCAGTGTTGAGTAAAGGTTCTAGAATTCTTTGGTAGTTTTCTGCTTCGATTATTTGTCTAAAGCTGTTAGCAGGGTGTTGGAGTCTCCAACTATCATTGTATGACTGTCTATGTATCCTCTTAGATTAATTAGCAATTGTTTTATAAGTTTGGGTGTACTTTTTTGAGTGCATATACACTCAAGGTGGATATTTCCTGCTGATGAAATAAGACTTTTATCATTATATAGTGCATTTTACTGCACTTTTTAACTTCTGTTGGTTTAAAGTCTCTTTTATCTGATATAAGAATAACTATGCTTGCTCTTTTTTTTTTTTTTTTTGCTTTTCATTTGCCTGGAAGATCTTTCTCCAACTCTTTACCTTCAGCCTGGGGTTGTCATTTGTAGTGAGATGGGTTTCCTGAAGGCAGAAGAAGGATGGATCATGTTTCTTTATCTAATTTGCCACTCTGTGCCTTTTGAGTGTCATGTTTCATTCATTTACATTTAAGTTGACTATTGATATGTGTGTGTTCGTTCCTGTCATGTTGTTATTAAAAATCTGCTTTGTGTTCTAGGCTTTATGGTTGACTTGTGTGGTCTATAAACCATACAAATCAACCTATGCTTCTGTTATTAGTGGAACAAATATTTTATTGCTGTGCTCAGAACTTTCTTAAGCATCTCCAGAAGGGCTGGGTTGGAGGTGGCATATTCTCTCAGGGATTGCATGTCTGGGAAGAATTTTAATTCTTCTTCACTAATGAAGCTTAGTTTGGCAGTGTAGGAAATTCTAGGCTGGAATTGCTTTTCTCTAAGAATGTTAAAGTTGAGTCCCCAGTCCCTTCTGCTTTGTAAGGGTTCTGCTGAGAGGTCTGCTTCAATTCTGATTAACCTCCCTTGGTAAGTGGTCTGTCCCTTCTCTCTAGCTGCCTTTAGGATTTTTTCTTACATGCTTACTTTGGCAAGTCTGATTATTACATGCCTTGGGGATGGCCTTCTTGTGTAATACCTCACAAGATTTCTCTGAATTTTTTGGTCTGCATGGCTGCCTCTCTAGGGAAATAGAGGAAATTTTTTTCTGATTGACATCTTGAAAGTCTTGTTCCAAGGTGTTCTCAGTTTCTTTCTCTCTCTCTGAGGAATGTCAATCAGTCATAGATTTGGTCTCTTTTCGTAATCTTAGCTCTTTCATAGGCTTTGCTTGTTTTCCTAATTATTTTCTCCTTGCTTGTGTCAGACTGGGTTAATTCAATAATTTGATTCTCAGGTTCTGAGTTTCTTTCCTCTGTCCAGTCGGTTCTGCTGCTAAAGTTTGCTATTGTGTTTTGAAATTCCAGGAAGGAATTATTCATCCACAACTCAGTTTGGTTTTTTGATAGAATGGTTAGGTCAGCTTTCACTTCTTTTTCTGTTTTTGTGGTCTGATTTATTTGGTTGTCCACTTTTCCCCAATCGTGTTGAGTCTCTTTGCCATCCATAACTGAATTTTATGTCTGTCATCAGAGACAGGTCATTCTGAATAAGTTCTATTGCTTTGGATCTGAGAAGACAATTTGTGGGTGTCAAATTACTATGGCTTTGGAGATTGCTGTTGTTTTTTCATTGGTTCTTCCTCATCTGTGAAGGCAGTCTCTTCTTTTTTTATTTTGTTTAGTTAATTTTTATTTGTTAAAGTTTCTATTATTGAGGTGTCATTTTGTGTTGTTTTCTTACTTGGCCTTCCTCTTCTGGTCCACCTGTAGAAGAGGAAATAATTGTGGGGAGGGCGGCAAGCTAAGGGGAAACTGTGTGGCACTGCTTCACTGGCACATTCTGCCAGAGGCAGGGCAAGTCCTTTCCTCCAGATCATGTGCTTTCCCCTCCTTCTAGCACAAGTAGCAGGGATGCTGGTTGGTCAGGGGCTCCAGTATCTCCCTCATCAACCCAGGCATCTTGTTAGGACTTGCAGGTGGCTAGGAAGGGTCCCACGGCACAATTGTGGCACAGATTTTCTGGAAGGGCATAAATTGACCTCTTTTCATCTAGGCAAGTCCACTCCTCTTACATAGGGGTAAAAGGCAGGTCACTTTTTTAAAATCAGAAGATACCCAGTGTTTCTCCATTAGGCTGCAAGTGGACAGGGCAGCCACCATTATGCTGCTCAGAAATGTACCATCTCCCAGTTCCTGTTCTACTTAGTGGGAGGGGCAATGGCAGTGATGGTGGCTCCCTGAGGGCAAGTCACATTTGCAGCCCTGAACTGGGGCCAGGATGGGTGCTAGAATTACTGGAGAAATGTTCCCATAGTGGGTGTGTTGCCCTGACTGGGGGCTGAAGAGGAAAGTAGGGGGAAGTGCCCTCATGTCACAAACCACTCTTGCAGGATATGCCCAGAAGAGTCTCTCCATGTGGTGGTTGACAGTCACAGGTACCAGGACTCACTGGAAACTGGAGTCCACTGGGGCCCACATGGATCCAGCTGGTACCTCTGTCCTGATTCCAGACAGTTCTCTGTGCCTGGCTGCTGTGGGGTTGAGTGTGGAGTGGGGTCCCAGGCTGTCTCTCCTTTGCCTAGGACTGCAGAGATTCATGAGAGGTGTGTAAAAACTCTCCTGTTCAATAACTGCTTCCTTCACCAAGAAAGCTCTCCTGATCTAGTGTTGGAGTCACTTTTGTGGGTGGCTGAGACTTGGAGCTATCCATTTTCTGTGTCCCCAGGTACCCATCTCATAAACCTCACCTTGAGTTTCCAGGAAGATCATCAAAACACCAGGCTTACTCCTGCTTTTAGACTCCTTTACTGAGAACAGCAGCCGTTCAATGTCTCCAGTTGACCAACTTAGAACACTGGATCATTTAAAATAGATGTCCCTCTATAACAATATACCATAATTTATTTAACTAATATCCTATTGAAGGCATTTAGGATATTTTCTGTTCCTAATTTTCTTTATTATAAACAAATATCTGTGAAGCATTTTTTTTACATATATCTTCATGTAGCAAATTCCTTTTCTGAAATAAAGCCTAGAAATGAAACTGATGCTTCAAAATGTATATACATTAAAATATTCTGTTGTACTGTCAAAGCACTTTCTGATTTCACCAGAAAGTTTACACTCATTTACCCTTCTATCTTAATATATTTGATTCGTATTTTGTGATATCTTGTTTTTGTTTGCACTCCTTTTATTTCTAATGAATTGATCATCTTTCCATGTGTTTATTGATTACATACACTATACTGAGTGACAGTATAGAATAGAGGACATTCCATAGGCCATAACCAACCAGCAGGACAAATGTGGCTACCCACTTTTTTTTTGTATTGAATGCAAGCTGAGAATGTTTTTTATATTTTTAAGTAGTTGGTTAAAATAGCCAAAGAAAAATTATATCTTATAACACATGAAAATTATATAAAATTAAGACTTCGGTGTCCATGAGTAAAGTTTTATTGAAACACAGCCATACCTATTTATTTTCAGATACAACAGCAGAATTAAGTAGTTTCGACAGAGAGTACATGGCTGCCAAAACCCCAAATATTTGTTATTAGGTCCTTTACAGAAAACAGTTTTGCCAATTTATATTATAGAGCAATGATTAAGAGTACAGACTTTGGAGCCAAGACATTTTAGATTTACCTACCTGCCCCATCACCTGCTATTCATTTGACGTTGGCCAGTTTACTTAATCCTCTATGCTTTGGCTTTTATTCATTGGTATAATGGAGAAAAATAACAATATTTGACTTAAAATGTTTTCAGAATTTGGTGAATTAGCACTTACAATAGTACTCACTACAAGTACTATATAAATGTTAGGTATTATATATATTCATTTTAGCATAAATTATCCTCCATATCTTTTGCCTAGCCTTTTAATATTGTTCTTTTTCTATTAAATTACAAAACTTTTGCATATTAGAGATTTTAGTTCTTATATATGATGTGTTATAATATTTTTTCAGTTTGTTAGTGATTTTTCAATCTTATATGTGACTTCAATTTACTCTGACAAAGTTACTTTAAATTCCTTACATTAATTCTAGTTGTAATTTTATAAAATATTAGTAAAGGAAGAGAGTTAGATTAAATTATTTAGTTCAAGTACCCTTTTCAAGCTGGGATATGCCCTTAAAATATTCAGAAGACATAGTTAAAATTTCACTATCTTTTACTGAATTGGGACATTGCTCTCAATTGTAGTTCTCGGGGTCACAAATATAATTCATTTTCCTTGTGCAAACCCCCAAATCATAAAAAAAACTATCTTCCCACCTTTATATTTACTTTCTTCCACCCTCACTTTCATTTTTTATCTTAACTTTTGCAGGCTAAACTTGTCTAAGGCCTTCAAGGTGATCTTTGTGTGACATGGTTGCACTAATTTCATTCACTTTTGTAGTTCTTATTCTTAAAATAATTCAATTTGCCTGTATGCCTTTGTTTTGTGTTTTATTATGCAATGTGAAGACATCAGGCATAACACATTCTTACAAGTAACTTATAATATCTCATCACATACCGTCTATTAGGGCTTGGAAGTTCAAAGTTCCAAATTCTAAAAAAGTGTCTACTTTTCATTGATCAAAACCATTTATATTTTAAATTGTTTGTTACAGAAATCTAACCAGAAATCAGCATAGCATACATTGGGTAAAATGGGATAGGGTTGGTAGAGTATATTAAATAAGTATGCTTGTGAGAGTGTTGGCCTTTATTATATTTGGCATTAGAGTGGAAAGTGTGCTTACTGCTGTCACTAATACTTTGGAGCACTGACACTCCTTCGTATGCTCATAATGATGCTTTGGGATTTCATGTACACACGACTCAAAATATAGGACTGGGATTCTCCTATAACATGAGAGCAGGAGATTTAACTCTGCCATCCAAATTACATAGAGTCACATTTATGACTTCATAAAGCAGCATTTATGGTAGAGCTGATTTAAAAGTAAGTAACTTTATCAAAAGCAAAGTGTCTTTGAGGAAAAAACTTGTTTTTTCCTTATTGCAATAAAATAAACATTTAACTCTCAAGCAAAAAAATGCCATCACATATATTATATAAAGCAAAATCATCTACATAGTAAGAAAATGGTTTAAAGATTAAGAAAAATGGAGATATGAATTCCCCTCTTACTACTGCTTTCATGGCATATTATGCAGCCATAAAGAAGAACAAAATCATGAACTTCGTAGCAATCTGGATGGAATTAGAGTTTACAATACTGAGTGATCTTTCACAGAAACAAAGATCTGAGTATCACATGTTCTCACTCATAAGTGGACCTTGAACAACTACGGTAATACTATAACAAAAGGATTGACAGTAGCGGGAAACTGCGGGGGGAGGGGACGCAAGGAGGTGGGATTGACAGTAGCCAAGATCTGCCTGGGAAAAGCGGAGCACACCTCATCAACAAGGGTACCTGCACAGTTAATATTTGTATACCTAATCTTGAATTGTACCCCACAATTTTAAAAAATAACATGTTTTTTAGTTTGTGAAATTATAAAACTTGTAAGATTCTGTACTCTTCCTAAGCACATATTATCTTTAATGCTTAACTAATAATGTTATAAGCATTTCCAAAAATAAATAAATAAATGCTGCAACTGAGTCAATCTCATGATCTTGTCTTTTATTAGTACAGGGCTCCCATAATGGGTAGCCATTGTCCTTTAATAGTTCTATGATACTTTAAAGAGACTAGAAACTAATTTGGTTGTCAGGATCAAAAGAGTTTTTAATTATAATGTTTTTCTGTCTTGCTATGGGAGTAAAATTAGTATTCTGCCTAGCTCTAAATATATATTTTTTAAAAGGCTTATATTTGAGGAATCACCATAGTTCTATTGCAGCATTGCACAACTTTCTTCAAGGTAACAACTTTCTCACCACCATTACAAACAGAGGAGATTTACCTTTTCATTATGACCTTCAACTCTATCTGGATAGTTAGTCCTAAGTGGGCCCTTTTATCTCCTTGTAAATTCCAAGTGTCCTGTTAACAATCTGCTTAGTATCTTCCCATTTATATTTCTGTAATTTACCAAGAATAAATAGATGGGACAAATACTTCCAGATTAAATAGATTCAATCTTTAAACTGGAAAAATGTGAAAAGCAATTTGAAGTGATAAGAAAGTACAGTCTATTGAAAACAAGTTGGCAGAATATGATGTTCCAGCACTCATTTTCCCTCAGAAATATCAATTTAAACAACTATACATGCACAAAATTACCTTCAAAAAGCTAAGTAAAGCAGATAAGAAAATACAGCATAGAAATAAGAAAATATGCAATGACAAGGATAAGGAAAACAATTTAACATTACCTGTATCACCCTTACAACAACACCAGGAAGCACAGTGTGAACAGAGCTACCCTTTGTTTGTCAGATAAAAAGGGAAATGAGCTCTGAGTCTTGTCTTGAACCCCAACACAGATCTGGTCCCAGTAAAACCCAGCTTAGCCTGCCCTACAGCCCCCAAATCTAGGTTGGTTCTTGTAACAATATCACCAGACCCACCCCACTGCCAGGTTGACCTCAGCAGCTTCATGCTTCAGACTAGTCCCAGTGCCGGACTGGTCCCAATGTCTCCAGGCTTCAGGCCTGCCCCAGTCCTCATGCCTCCAGGCTCCAAAATAAGCCCAGAGTTCCAGAATCCAAACTGGTAACTGTGAACTGAGCCACAGGTTCCAGGCCTGCCCAATTGCCTTGATCTCTGTGCCTTCCCCATTGCCAGGGTGACTCCAGTGGCAGCAGGCTCCAGACTGCTTCCAGCACCAGGCTAGGTCTCCTGGCCCTAAGCTTCATGCCCACTACAGCAGTAAGCCATCCCCATAACTCTAGTCACCAGGTCAGCAACCAAAGACTCAGCCTCCAGGCTGGCCCCTGACGGGACAGGCTCCATGCACACCCACTGCCAGACTAGCTCCCGTGGCCCCAGGCTACCCGCCCACCACAGGTTTCAGACCAGCCCACAGTTAGGTCAGCGCACACAGTCCCACACTTTAGGGCAAACTGAACACCAGTTCTGTACCCCTGGCCTCGGGCAACATGCTGATACCTGCAGGTGAAACTCCAAACATACTCAGTTCAAGGTCAATACTAGCAACCCAACCCTCCAGGCTGGCCCCAGAAACCTTACACTCCAGCATGCCCAGGAGACCCGGGGACAAGCCAAATCCCAGTAGACCGAGGAACATGTTGGTCCCCATGCACCAAGGCTCCACATTCACATGTGTAGACCCTCAACTAAGGTCTCACATGTGTAGACCCTCTATTAAGCCTGAACTCAGTTCCAGGCTCAAGATCTAGGCCAGCTCCTGTGGATTCAGGCAACAGGACCATCCCAGTGAAATCAAAGTACCAGGCTCATTTTAGCACCTGGCAATCTCCTGCAGACTCAGTCAGAAGGCCTACTCATGTACCAAGTCAGTCCCTGTGAACTCAGGTTTTAGGCCAACCCCTGAAGACACAGGCTCCAAGGTAACCCTCATGGGCCCAGTGTTCAGACACAACACTGGAACTCTATCAACAGGTCTATTCTTGGATCAAATCTTCAGGCTCAACCCTGAAGACTCAGGCCCAGGCCCACTCAACTGCTGACCCAGGTACCAAGACGGACTGATTAGTGAGGAACATTCCTAGGCAAAGCCAGTCTGCAAAGGCTGAAGCAAGATTCTACTTTTTAAAATGTGCAGACATCAACATAAGGCAAAAAGGATCATGAAAAACCAAAGAGGGGAAAAGGGAAAGGGCAAAAAGAAAGAAAAGCCAAAGAGACAAAATGCCATGAGAAAAACACAATAATCTGCCTGTAACTGACCCCTCAAAAAAATGGGCATGTAGGGATTGTCCAATAAATAATTCAAAACAACTAATTTTAAGAAAGCTGAGTAAACTTCAAGAAAATACAGATAAACAATTCATTAGAATTAGGAAAATAAAAAACACCGCAAATGAAAATTTAACACAGAGACTGAAATTATAAGTAAAGAAATACTAAACAGGAATTATGGAGTTGAAAAATACAGTGAATGAAATGAAAAATGCAATGGTGAGCATCAAAAGTGCAATAGATTAAAAAAAACAATCAATGAACTCAAAAGCAAGTTATTTGAAAATATACAATTATAGAAGAAAAATAGAAAAAAGAAAAAGAATTTTAAAAGTTTATAAGATTTATAATATAGCGTCAAAACAACAAATCTTCTAGTTATGAGAATTCATGAAGAAGAGAAAGACAAAAAATAGAAAGTCTATTTTAAAAAATAGCAGAACACTTTCTAAATTTGATGAAAGATACATATATTCAAGCACAGGAATATGAAATTTTCAATCAGATTTAATCCAGACAAGACTACACCAAAATATATCATAATCATATACTGTAAAAAAAAGACAAAGAAAGAATACTGAAAGCAACAAGAGAAAAGAAGCAAATCACACATAGGGAGTTCAAAGAAAGCTAGCAGCAGGTTTCTCAGCAGAAACCTTGGGGGAAGAAGAGAGTGGGATAATATATTCAAAGGGCTGAAGAAGCTGTAAATCAAGAATACTGTTCCCAGAAAAATTGTTTCTCAAATATAAAAGAGTAATATGGACTCCTCCTTCCCCCCAAAAAGGCTGAGAAATTTCATCATCACCAGAGCTGTCTTATAAGATACGCTGAAAGGAATTTTTAAGCTGAAAGAGAAAGATGTTAGTTAATAACATGAAAACTTAAGAAAGTATAAAACCCACTGGTAAAGGTAAGTATACAGTCAAATTCAGAGTACTTTATTACTGTAATGGTGGTGTGTAAATCATTTATAACCTTAGTGTGAAGATAAAACGTCAAACTGTTAAAAATAATAATAGTTGCAATAATTTATTAATGAATACGTAATATAAAAATATGTACATTGTGCTATCAAAAACAAAATGTGGAGAGGTAGTGGAGTAAAAGTAGAGAGTTTATTTTTATGCAGTTAAAGTTGTTATCAGCTTAAAAATGCATCTCATGTTGCAATGATAAGTAAGATGTTTCATGTGAGCCTCATTGTAACCACAAAGCAGAAAACTATAGTAGATACACAAAAGATTTTTTAAAAAGCAAACAAAGCATATAACTAAAGAAAACCATCTAATCACAAAGAAAAATATCAAGAGAGGAAGAAGGAACCAAAGATCTACAATATGACCAGACAATAATAGACAAATGACAGTAGTAAGTCTTTATCAATAATTACTTTGAATGCAATTGAATTAAATCCTTCAATCAAAAGGTATAGCGTGACTGAATGAATTTAAAAATAAAAATCAGGACCCAACTACATGCTGCCCATAAATGGCTCTCTTCACTTGTAAGGACGTACAAAGACTGAAAGTGAAGGGGTGGAAAAATTATTCCATGCAAATGGAAAACAAAAGAGAGCAGAAATAGCTACCAAAAATAGCATGACATACATGCCCCACTCTTTCTATTTTCTCAGTCTCAGCCCAAGCAGCTTTTTTGTTTGTTTGTTTCTCCAGTTGAAAAAAATCCTCAAAGGGAAACATTTTGTCAGTGTGTAGGAGGTGAAAGAAAATATCGCAGAAGCCATTTAGGGTATCAAAATTTACAAGTTCAAAACTGTTTTGAGGAGTGGAAAAAGCATCTCGATAGTTATATTCTCAAATGGATAGTTCCAAATACTCCTTCAATTAAAAATGTCAATTTTCATTAAATTTGTAGATTGTATAAAATTCCTAAGTGATTCTAGTGATCAGACAGGATTAGAGGCCACTGTTCTAGAATATCAGTCCCCAGAGTTTGGAGCTTGGATTTGTAGACTGAATCCTTTTACTGTTTTTCTTCAAAGCCACTTCTTGTATGAAGCTTTCCTATATCATGTAGCCCAGTACTGTTCAAAGTCTAATATGCATACAAATTGTGTGAATCTTGTTAAAAGATAAATAACCTGAAATTCTCTGTTTCTAACAAGCTTCTAAGTGAGGCTAATGCTATTGTTCCATGGACTACACTTTAAGTAGTACCAGTCTGTGGCCTGATAGGAACCAGCCACATTGCAGGAGGTGAGCAGCAAGAGAGTGAGTAAAGCTTCATCTGTATTTCCATTCACACCCCATTGCTTGCATTGCTTCCTGTGCTCCTTACTGCTAGTGGAGGCATTAGATTCTCATAGGAGCACAAACCCTTTTGTGAACTGCACATGCAAGGGATCTAGGTTGTGTGCTCCATATGAGAACCTAGTGGCTGATGATCTGAGGTGGAACTGAGGCAACAGCTGCAAATACAGAGTCTCATTTGCAATGAGGTATGACTGCACAGAGACCATAATAAATCAATTGCTTGAAGACTTCTATCAAAATCCTATCAGTGAGTGGCAAGTGAGTTGATGTACTTCAATTTTACAACCTCATCTGGTAACAGGCATTAAGTCAGAATCCAACACTTATTTTATACTGCACATGGTCCGCCCATTATTTTATTTACCATATCTGTCTGCACCTCTTTTTAAATAGGAAATTGTATAATTATTTTATTATTATAACAGAAATAAAATGCATAATACATGTTATGTGCTTGAATCATCCCAAAACCATTCCCCCGGCTCCAGTCCGTGGAAAAAATGTCTGCCAAAAAGCTTGGGGACCACTGTCCTATGGGACTCCTCCAGTCAGAAGCACATCTATTAGCACTTAGATCATATTTTTCAGTGATGCAGTGCTTAAACTTTTTTGTCTCAGGACCCCTCAACACTCTTAAAGTTATAGAGATCCTCTCAAAAGTTTTTGTATATGGAATTAAAACTACAGCTACATCAACCTTCCATACGACTCCATAATCCCCCTACT
>CAUYQG010241083.1:0-13863 GCA_963574415.1 Tarsius wallacei | reverse complement strand
AAGGCTGAGGCGGAAGGATCGCCGGAGCCCAGCAGGTCGAGGCTGCGGTGGCCAGGAGCGGCCACTGCACTCCAGTCTGGGCGACGGAGTGAGACTCCAACTCAAAAAAAAAAAAAAAGAAAGAAATAATATAAATCTTACACAAACTTTTCCAGAGACTAGAAAAAGAGGGAATGCTTACTCACCTCTTTTTTATGAAACAAATGTAACATTGTTTTAAAAAACCTGTTAGAGACATTGATGAAAAAAAAAAGTATAAGAACATCCCTCTTATGAACATAGAGGTAAAAATCTTAAAGAAAATTTTAGCAAATCAATCCAGCTATATACAAAAAGATGTCATCACATTATGATTAAGTTGGGTTTATAGGCTTTTTTAAATTAAACAATGTCACTTATTACATTAGCAGATAAAGGAGAAAAATCATGTGGTTACCTCAATTGATATAGAAAGAACATGTGATAAAAATTGACATCTCTTCATTTTTTTCTTTTTTTTTTTTGAGTTGGAGTCTCATGTCACCCAGACTGGAGTGCAGTGGCTGCTCCCAGCCACCACAGCCTCGACCTGCTGCTGGGCTCCGGCGATCCTTCAGCCTCAGCCTTCCGAGTAGACGGAATTACAAGCATGTGCTACCTTGCCCGGCTGATTTTTTTATTTATTGTAGAGATGCGGTCTCGCCAAGTTGCCCAGGCGGGTCTCGAACCCGCCGGCTCAGGCCATTCACTCACCTCAGCCTCCCAAAGTGCGGGATTACAGGCTGAGCCACCAAGCCCGGCTTCTTCATTTATTTTTAAAAGAGGGTGCCAATGAAGGCAAAAATGTAGTCCATGGAGACTAGACAGAGGAGGGCCAGAGGGCAGGAACTTGTCAATGTCGGTCCAGCACTGTCCAAGCAGAAGAGCTGAATATGGCCGCTGAAATATTTGCTGACATGGCGGCTCCCTATTCATTGAGCTGCCCAGGGCCTGGACGAGGGCATCTCGGTTTTAATCACTGTACTATCCTCTGCATGCAGAAAGAGACTGACTGCTTAGTTCACTGTGGTGTCCCCACCATCCAGCATGGCACCTGGCATGTGACACGCATGCAAATAAATATTTATTGAATCAATGAATGCTTGTCTTGTTTCTTTAAGCATTAAAACTTCAGTCTCAGCCTAGGCAATACAGTGAGACCTCGTCTCTACAAAAATTTTTTTAAAAATTAGTCAGGTGTGGTGACACACACCTGTAGACCCAACTACTCAGGAGACTGACTCAGGGGGATGACTTGAGCCCAGAAGGCTGAGGTTGCAGTGAGCCATGATCATGCCCTGCAGTCCAGCCTGGGCAACAGAATGAGACCCTGACTCACACAAAAAAAAAACTTCAGTCTCCCTTATGTTACTTGGAAGCTACAACTAAATTATGTGTTCCTGAAGTCAAATTCCACTAATTCCAAATTGCATGTTTTGTCTGGGTCATTCATCCCGCCCTCTCCTGCGGCCTCGCTCTCTCTCCTGGGGACAGAGCATCCACGCCTTTGTCCAGACACCTCTCAAGGTCCTGGACTCAGGGCCACACTAGAGAGCACCCCACTTCCCTCTGGACTTGTGCTCACGAGGGAACCTCTGGCTGCCTGTAGAATCTGTCATTTCTAAGAAGTGATGTGCACGTTCACATCTTCACGAGTATTAATATAACATCTGCAAGTGCCTTCCAACAGGCATGCTTACCGCAGTACCAGTTCTGCTTTTCAAAAGGGGGCAATGAACCCATGGCATAATCCAATCATCAGCATTTCAAAATCGTGGAAATACGGTGACTCTGCTTCCGATGCACTTTAAGAGCAAAAACAGGGGGTACGGGTGACAATTATATGAAATTCAGACACTGGGAAGAAATAGCTAATTCACAAATGACTAATTCACATTCCGATTTACATATTCATCTCCTGTGACTTCGGTTATCTTGATTAAGCCCCTGAGAGCCGGTCAGGTAGGAGGCAATGAGCAAATTGAGTCCCTAGGACACAGGCTTACCCTCCCCACCCACCGGTGAGGACTCTGGGCAGTCGGGCTTCCCCCTCTCTCACTGACATCTGAGTTTCAGCCTTCTCTAATCAGGGCATGATGACTTTGAGATCGGCCTAAAACTCTTCTGTCATCAGTAGGCAAAGCGACAGGTATTTCCCCAGGCCACCACTCAGGTACAACGGGATCAGAACAGGGATAACCATCAGTAATTTTTTGACTCTGAGTTTTCTCAGTGAGCATTCAAACCATGCTCTCCTGCTCAGAATAAACGCTCTTCAGACATCAACGTCAAACTATCACCGACCTTTTGAATCGGGCAAATAGCCATGGCATCCCCTTAAAAAATAATGAGAACTGGAAAAGGAACATGCAATAAAACACATACCAGGAAATAAACCTGTTTTTTAATTATACACTTATCTGCATGTATTAATATATGCACATAAACGAATAATAAACAGTACTCTGTGCTCAGCACTGAGGAGAGAGGTGAATTAGGCAGACATGGGTTCTGGACATCTAGCGGGTGAACTCCCCACCCTTTTAGCCCTTCTCTCTGCCAGACGACAGCACTGGGCACCCTTGCCCTCGGGCTCCCAGCAAAAAGGCGGAGGCAGAAAGGAGAAGCAGGACTATGGGTGAACCGGCTTCCTCCCTGCCGAGTGAGCTGGGCTGGCCAACTCCCCAGCCAGCCCTGCCAGCCAAGCCCGACACATCCCTTGGAGGGGACTGCTCTACCCAGGATGGTCCTCTCCACGTGACCGTCCACACCACCCCCCCAGGTCCAGTGGCTGCTCCCTTCCTCACCCCTACAGGCCTGGGTGGCAGGAGCCCCACTCTTGCTAGCTCTGGAGAACTGAGCTATCCCTTGTGGTGGTCATGCCCCCAGCAATTAATGTCCCCAACATGAAGCCTTGCTCAAAGTGAACTTTGGTAGCGTGCTATCTTTTCCCTGCCAAATGAAGCTCCTGTCCTCAGGGAGCTTACTCTCTGGTGGGAGGAGACAACAGATATGTAGTTACAAATTGTGGTAAGACCCATGAAGGACACAAAACGGATGGTGTGGCAGAGAGTAACATGCCGGGGTCTCCTTTAGCTGGGAAGGAAATGGCATTAAGTCCCAGTCCTGGAGAATGGGAAGGAGCCAAAGGAAGTGGATTCTAGGCCACAAAGGAAGCACGCATAGAGACCCCACATCAAGGTCTTCAGTAAATGGTGCTGGGAACACTGAGAGTCCACGTGCAGAGGAAGAAAATTAGACCCTAATCTCACACCACACACAAAATCGACTCAAGATGGATTAAAGACATCGATGTAAGACCTGGAACTGTGCAAAGGCTAGAATAAAACCTAGTGGGAACGTTCCATGACGTTGTCTGGGCAATGCTTTTTTGGTTTTTGGATTTGACCCCAAAAACCCAGGTACCAAAAGCAAAAATAGGCCAATGAGATTGCATCAAACAAAAAGCTCCTTCACAGCAAAGGAAACAACCATCAGAATAAAAACACAGCCTACAGAATGGAAGAATACATTTGCAAACCTACATCTGACAAGGGGTTAATGGCCAAAATACATCTTACAACAAATCAATGTGCTGATGGGCTCTCTGCATCCTCCTGTTCATTGCATCATTACTCACAAATAGCCAAGATAGGAATCAGCCTTAGCAACTGTCAACAGAAGAATGGTTAAAGAAAAGGTGGTATAAATACGCCATGGAATAATAGCCTTACAAAAGGAAGAAATCCTGCCACTTCTGACAGCATGAGTGAATCTGGAGAACATTATATCAAGTGAAATAAGACAGTCACAGTAAGACAAAAATACTGCATGATCTCACTTCAGATTGTATAATCTTAAAAAGTGACTCTCACAGGAACAGAGAGAAAATTGTGGTTACCAGAGAGGGTGAACATCAGCCATGGGTCAAAGGACACAAAGTCCACTAGACAGGAGCTTCGAAGGAGTTCGAGAGAGCCATTGTACGTCATGGTGACTATAGTTAATAACCATGTACAGTATACTTGAAAACTGTGAACAGAGTGGGTTTCAAGTGCCCTCACCACAAACAAAAAAATGGTAGGCATGTGAGACTTTGAGGCAAAGCATGTGATAAATAGCTGAATTGATCATTCCACAATGTACGCATATATCAAAACACCATATTGTACGCCATAAGTAGATACAAATTCTACCTGTCAAACTTTTTAAAAAGCTGTAAATAGGAAATCCACAGAAAAGAAAAACAAATGGTCAGTAAAAATATGTCCAAAAATGCCAGGGTTGCTAAGTGGCATGAGACAGAGCCGAAGAACTAAGCAACCTTAGATTGCTGAGACCCAAAGATGCTTGTTTATAGTGAGCTTTTAAAGGATTTTCTCAGCCCTAAACATTTTATATGGGCTTTTATCACTCCCTTCCTAATGTGTCATCCATTAGGGTCTTAGTTTAGCTAATATTTAGGGACATTTCAAATTGCCATATGGACCATGGTTCTGGTAAAGTACATAGACATTTAGAGAAAGCCTTAATGTAGCCTGTACCTGAAATACCGCTCACTCAAACACTTTCCCACACCCCCCGCTCCTCATTATTTTTCTAACTGAAGACATTGCTATTAATTCAGATACTCAATTAGCTGAACCCCTCTAATGGCTACCCTTCCATTAAGCTCTGCCTGCCTGGGATGCATGACCAGTGAATGCTCAGACTCAGAACGTCATTCAAGAGCCCCATGAAATTCAGCATTTTCTAAACAGCATTTAAACATCAGTGGCTTTAGGTGAGGTCTCAGAGGTCCTGAATTCTATCATCTCTTTAGAGAAGGGCTTTGGCTTGGTCCTCGGTCCATCACCCACACATCTGTCTGTTGAAAGGACAGAGCTAGAAGACCCTAGGGTCTACCCCCGACCTGATGGTCTTGAGGCTCAAAGATTTACCTTCCTTAAAATAAAATACTTCATTCTAGAACACTTTGACCCAACTTTTAGAATGGCAAGCCTCTCTCCATCCAACCCACTACCTGCATTATGTCTTCACCTCTGATGGTTCAGTCTGGGGACACCTCAGGAGAGGTCACCCGCTCAGACTGGTTGGAGAGGGCTGTGTCACATGTGAACATCAGCCATGCTGGTTTATGTGTCAACTTGCCTAGGCCATAGTATGCAGATATTTGGTGAAATACCGGCCTCCATGTTTCTGCTAAGGCATTTTTAGATGAGTTTTACGTTAATTAAGCTTTTGAGTCAGTAAAGTTTGAGTGAGGCAGATCACCCTCTGTAATGTGGGCGGGCTTTGTCCAGTCGGTTGAAGGACCTGAGAATTGAGAAGACAGAGATTCCTGAAGACAGAGGGAGTTCTGCCTCAGTCTGCCTTCAGACCTGAGCAGCAACTCCAGCTACCCCCGGGTCTCCAGCTGGTCGGGCCTCCCTGCAGACTTCGGATGTCCCAGCCTCCACCATTGTGGGAGCTGACTCTTTTTTTTTGAGTTGGAGTCTCACTCTGGTGAGACCGCTCCTGGCCACCGCAGCCTCGACCTGCTGGGCTCCGGCGATCCTTCCGCCTCAGCCTTCCAAGTAGCTGGAACTACAGGCATGCGCCACCGCGCCCGGCTAATTTTTGATTTATTGTAGAGATGAGGTCTCACCAAGTTGCCCAGGTGGGTCGAACCCGCGGGCTCAGGCAATCCACTCACCTCGGCCTCCCAAAGCGCGGGATTACAGGCTGAGCCACCGAGTCCGGCTGGAGCCAATTCTTTAGAAAGTTAAACTTTGGAATTCCTATATGAAGCATTTTGTAAGCATTCAAATCAATACTTTTTCTGAGTCTCACTGTGTCCTCCAGGCTGGAATACAGTGGCACTGTCAGGGCTAACCTCAGCCTCAACCTTCCGGGCTCAAGCAATTCTCCCACCTCAGCCTACCAAGTAGCTAGGACTACAAGCACATGCCACCATGCCTGACTAACTTTTTTTTTTTTTGTAGAGACGAGGTCTTGCTCTGTTGACTAGACTGGTCTTGAACTCCTGGGCTCAAGAGATCCTCCCACCTCAGTCACCCAAAGTGCTGGGATTATAGGCGTGAGCCCCTGTGCTGGCCCCAAATCAATACCTTTGAGTCAAGAGTGAGAGGACTGACCTTCTCCAACCTGCCACACCCTGGTCACTAGCACTTGTCACCAACACTCCTGACCTACAGATGCATGAGCCTAAAGAGGGTATTCTGCTGATTTTAGGAGTGTTGCACAAGGAGAGTGAGAAAACATGAATGCCCTGGATACATGGGATGATTAAGCAATGGCAATGAAGGACACCTTATTAGGGCTATAACTTATAGACATGTGTCATGAGGGAATATTCCCCTACAAAACACACTCTCCTATTGAGAGGAAGCATGCCAGTTTCTGACAGGAATAAATATTTCTCTAGCTAACTGATTGGTGTAGGGCGTCCTGCAGTGTGCATGGAGAGAAGAGAGAATAGTCAATGCTGACGTTTTAAAATAAAATAACAGCTAGAGTTTACATGACTAAAATGAGATTCATAAACATTGTTAATAAATGCTCATCTCCTTCACTTAGATTCTTTTAAAAACAAATTATATAAGCTGCCTCAACCCCCGCTGGGAATCATGTGGACAAGCAATTAGAAAAGAAGGAAAGAGAAAGAAAAGGGGAAAATGAAAGAAATGATGAGGGGAGGGATGGGAGGGGTTCTCTGAAGAGTGACACGTGCAGCTGAGAGGCCTCATGTGAAGACCAAAAGGGGGTTTCTATGGCCAAGTGAGTTTGGGAAACCTCAGCTAAACAAGCATTTTTAGTACTGGATTTCTCAGAAGCGTTAAGACATTAAAACGAGCGGTGATGTGGAAGATGCATCGATTTGCATTTTCTGAGATGGTCTCTTCTTTTTCTATTTTCTCAAAATTCTTTAACATCAGAATCTCTCTCCATCCCACGGTCATCTCAAGAAATGAGAAGGACGGCTTGGGAAGCCGTGGTGAACTGAGAAAAGTTCTAGAACAAGACATCGGGAGTTTTAAGCTCCAGCCCCCACCCTGTGGCCGAGTTTTCCGCGCTGTTGGCAGATTGCCTTATATTCCTTCCCTCCAAGTTCAGATGTGTAAATAAGGTGATCGCGTCATCTGAGATCTCTGAGTCCTTCCAGCTCAAAGACTTCCCAGCTCAAATGTTTATGCTCCTGTGCAAGAAAGTGAATACAAATTCGTGGTATTTTCTGGGAAGTAACAAGACACGTTTTGGTTACACAAAATAACCCCTATTTGTACGGTCCTGTATAGCCATTGAAGGCATTTCTTCCCATTTTTACTTAATTAACACAACTCTGAGAGACTGCAATATTTATCATGCCCATTTGACAGACAATCCAGGATGTCTTCCCACCTCAAAATCCTAACTGAACTACATCTACAGGGTCCCTTTGGCATGCAAAACAACATATTTACAAGTTTTGGGGGTTGGGTTATAGACATTATGGGGGGCCATCAGTCTATACAGCATGCCCTCAAGGGCAGAACCACACCTTAGTCATCCTTGTACCCCAAAGGGGTCATGGTAGACTGGGTCATGGTAGACTCCCAATCAGTGTCAGGCCCCTTTCTGTCTATACTTTAAATCGTGCTTTCATGCATTCTTCATTCAGTTTGCACAACTGCCACGTTGAAGGGGAACTATTGTTGTTTAGGGAAAAGTGCACTAAGATACTCCCTCCAGGCTTCCGGAAGCTGGCAAGTGTGACGGTGACCTGAGCCAGAGTCACTCTCTGTGGCCCCACAGAACCAATCCCAGGCAGCCTGAGCACCGAAAGTTATTTCCAGAGAGGACACAAAACAGCCTCATTTGAACTGAAGCTTGTGCCCGTGTCCACGTGTCTTATTTCAACAAGATTAAAAAGAAAAGACTTTGGCTCTTAGTCCCAGGCTTCTCCACCTGGGAAATGGGGAAACCAAGGAGGGGGCATTTCCATGAGGACGTCTCGTCCGAGAGATGAGGCAGGACTGGAAGCCCGCTCCCCCATCTTCACCCTCGCCCTCGTTGGCTGAGAAAACAGACTGTCTTACGATCTTGGGGACGTGGGCCGAAGTCCCGAACAGCATCTCCGCCGGTCGAGAGGCAGGTGAAGCGGAAGCTCCACCACAGTCTCAGCTTCTCCAGAGACGACACCCGCAGGCCGACTTGAAGAGCCCGCAGAAGTTAGGGGTTGTTCTCACTGAGTAACTTTCCTCCCACCTCATTCGATTTCCAACCGTTTATTTCCTAAGGAAGGACTAGTCCGTGAACTCGTGGACCCTCCCGTGCCAAACACAGGCCGTACTTCCCCGCATTGTGCTGCTTGTGTAATTCCTGGCTTGGGCACAAGCCTCAGTCCAAATGAGGCTGTTTTGTGTCCCCTCTGGAAATTTCCTCTGGTGCTCGGCCGGCCTGGGATTGGCTCTGTGGGCCCCAGAGAGTGATTCTGGCTGAGGTCACCGCCACACTTGCCAGCTTCCGGAAACCTGGAAGGCATATCTCGTCAACTCAGACCCTCACTCTGCTCCTCCCTTCTTTCTCGAGGAACAGCCTTCCACTCACCTGAAACCCATGCGGAAGACGGAGTCTTCCAGGAAATTCATTCAACGGCCTTCCAAGCCAGTATGCGGATAAAAATGAAACCAGGAACTTGAGACAATTCATGTTTCTACCAGCAGGCACTCCTCTAGTCCTCAGGCCATTTTTACTTTCGCTCCTCCTGCTTGTCAAAGGACCCCCTAGCATTAACTATATTCCACAACGCCTAAACGCTAAAGTACTCAGGATAATCTTTGACTAGTTTCTTATCATGCTCACCGTTTTTATGTCATATCCTCCCACAAATTTGTCCTTTTTCCTTTATTTTTGTATTTTCTACTTTCTTTCCAAAGTTGAAAAATGGGGTGATGGTTTCCTTCACGACGGCCGTGAATGTCAGCTGTGTAGTCTGCCTAAAATCCTTTTTTTCCAGGTAACTGCTTCTACTCCCTTCAGAAAAAATGCAATTCTGGAAAAACTGCCAGTTTCAGTGGCCTCCACACACACACACACACACACACACACACACACACACACACACACACACCCCCGCCTGTGCAGGGCCAGGCAAGAGGTAGCCCAGCATAGCCAGGCTCTTGACCTCCGCTGAGTCCATCAGAATCTTTTGCTGTGATTTATAGGCCTTGAAAGGGGGAGAGATGGCCACTCACTCCTCGATGGTCACTGAGCTGGGAAGATCTTCCTTAAGCCCAGGGTCAGGACAATGAATACGTCATCTGCTCTACCCTGGCCCTGTGGCTCAGAGAACTCTACCTGCCGTGGAAGAGATGAGCAGCCTCAGGAAAGCAAGCAGGGGGGAGGGGGGCAGACAAGAGGGCCCCCGACCTGCCTACCTTGAGCCCAGCCTGTTCCATCCCTTCCAGGGGGAGAACAAACAAACTCTCGGAATCCTTCCATTGGTTTCTCTGTTACGTACAATCAAAACTTTCCAACTAATGCCGGAATTTCCCCCAGTCCCTCCTATTTTCCTCCCAATCCCTCTTGTTTTCTCCCAGTCTCTTGTTTCCCTCCAGGATGTTTCACGCCAAGTTTGCTTCTTCTTCACAGCTGATTTTTTTAAGAGTGGGGTACAACTCAGGGTTAAGTACACAAATGGTCATTGTGGAGGTAAGTTGGGGCATCACTTCGATCCCTTCCTCACCTGGTTTGATATCAGGTTCCCCTGTGGATGACTGTGTGTCCCCCCTCCAGCAGCGTCCCACTACTGCCAATCCCTTTCTTACAGCGTTGATGATCATTGTTCAGGGTCCGCTTGGGAGTGACAACATGTGGTCCTCAGTTCGTTGTTTCTGTGATAGACCACTGAGGATGAGAGACCCTACGTCCATCCAAGTTGCACAGCTGATTTTAAACCCTCAGTTGTCTTTGACCAACTCAAGATTCCTCCAAATCTATAATAGAACAGGACGCCATCTTTCTGCATAATGAGCAACCCAAAGACACGCTCTCTCCCAGGGCTGAGTCGAGCCTCCTGGCAGGCAGCCTCTGGTTCAGGCCTGCACATGTCGGGCTGAGCAGATTGAACCCTGAGCACCATGACAATAATTGGAGAGCGGAAAAACCCTGGCTCGAGAGAACCCTCAGACTTCCAGAGGAGTCCCGTGATCAAAAGTGGCCGAGGAAGTTGAGCAGAACAAAGCACAAACCTCTTGGCCGCAGGGAAGCAGCACCTGAGGACGCCCAGCGACAGTGAGGGGGCCGTGAACGATGAGGACGCAAAGTTGTCCACGGCCACGATGAGAGAAAAGCCTGCCTCGGACGGCGGGCCACCCACCCCAGGATCCAAGAGGCATGAGCTGAATGACAGGGACCAGGAGACGCTGGGAGGACGGAAGGCAGGCAAAGAAGAAGGGGAGGGACCCACGTGCGTGCAGGAGGAAGCAGCTGTCGGGACAGGCCTAGACGTGGGCCCGCGGCACCGCCCGGCACTGGCGAAGAGGCGTGCGGGGAAGGGAGCTGAGATGTGTGGCCTCGCCCAGGAGATGCAGTGGGACACGGCAGACACGCACGTACCACATGTGGCGGGGATGCCGTCACCGGCACCCTGTACCCCACGCTCCCTGGTGCAACACCCGCCGGCCTCGTCATTCAGGCCACCCGCTGCGGAGTTGCGCCGCGAGGCAGGTGGCCCTGTTCACCGCATCAGGGCAAAACCCACGGTAAAACGAAGCCTCGGCAGCAACGTTGCCACCACGCATTGCAAACAAAGGTCGGGCATCTCAGGGAAGCCACCCTTTGGCTTAAGTTGCGCTCTTTAAAGAAACGCCAAGAGGACCCGTCTAAGCTGTGTTTGATGACAGCGTCCGTGTGCCCTGCTGCTCTCACGAGAGCTGCACTGCTGTGTGTGCTTGTTTTCCTGCACAGCTTTTGGGGGACGTCGGGGAGAAGGAGCGTGATGAGAAGGAAGGAACTCCAGAGGCCTGTTGGGAAGGTGAGGCAGGAGGGCATGTCCCTCCCGGTGGGCTGCCCGCAAGGGGCTCCAGGAGCGGCGAATGCTGTGAAAGGCAGGTGGGTGCTTTCCTCTTCCTTTCCCAGGCAGAGCCCGGGCCATGGGTCACTTGGGTAAATATTCTCACCCAGCCTCACCAGCGCCTCGTGGGAACTAAGGGAGCGGCCAGCCAGTGTCCAAGCTGGGGCAAACAAGTTCAAGGAAAGCAGCAGAATCCATAAGGAGTTGGTTACACGACAGCAAGAGGTGTCCAGGCACAGAGAGGTCATCTGAAACAAAACGACCAGGTGGGGGGAGGAACCCTGCGGCAAGTGGGCGTTCCTTGGGGTTCTCAGGAATATGTGGGCAGGGTTAGGAGGAGATGCCACATTTTCTGTGCACTTGGAAATGATGGCCACGTTATTATTATTATTATTATTATTATTATTATTATTATCATTATTAAAGTGTGGACTTGGAGGCTGGAGAGCTAGAGGACTTCAGCTGCCACTGAAAAGCAGAGGGAACACTGAGCGCGGCGCAGATCCGGACAGTACCGCCCTCTGTGATGTCAGTGCTCAGAAGAGGCAGCCCGGCCATTCCTGTAAGCACGCAGACTGACACGTCTCCCGTAAACGGAAGGATTTACACTATTTCTCTGTTTCCAGCCATCATAATCATCCTATTTCTGGTTCAATAACCAATGGAAAAGCATGATGGTTTATGAAAAATTCAAGCTGACTGAATCATGTATGTCTTGATCAGAGCTAATTTGGATGTTTCAAACCACGGTACAGCATCAGAGCTAAAAATAGTTGAGAAGAATCATTAAGTCACACCTCCTAAGAAAAACTGCAAGTAGAAGACAACTGTTTTGAAGGCGTATTTGCTGTCAGTGATGCAGAAATCAGAGGCAGAGTCCATTGTCCTCACATGAGAAACATCTCACGCACCACAGAGGGAAGGAACGCTTTCCATCACATAAGTGCTATCATCGTGTTAAGTCATGGCCTAAAATAAGTTAGGCCTGTAACAGAACTGGTCACCCCGAAGTGCATGAAGTCGTCAGCTGTGCACAAGGCAGTGTGATAGAAATACTGAATCCAGAATAAATCCAGAGGCATGGGGGTGGCAGAGACTTTGCCTTTTTTTCCCCATGACTATGACAGAACCCACTGAATTCAGCCAGGCACATGGGTTCCTGGAATGAGGATTACCTTGGAAGTCACCGTTGCAGGGAGGTGCAGTCATTCAACCAGGTCCTGGCCAGTGACATACAAATGAAAGGGCCCAGCTTTGGAAAGTATCCTACAAGGGAAATGGTCTGATGGCGTGTTCCTTCTTTCTGTCTGCTGAAGTGGGCAATACCTGGGCGTCGGCAAACATCGTGGACATGCACCACGCCTCCAAAGGATGGCAGAGAAGAAAACTGCAGGTAGCCTGGGTTCTGACAGGTTTATCCCCCACTGGAGGCTGACTCCCTGTTTTTACATGAGCTCATTCTGGTTAAAGTTGCCACATTTGGGTTTTCTTTTACGAGACACTGGACCCAATCCTCACAAATACTAAGGGAAAAGTCGGTCTCACTCTCCCGACCTGGGTCATGGAGGATGTAGATTTCTAAGGAACTATTTCTGTGGTGACACATTTAAAAATGGATAACCAGCTCAAGGGGAGAAGCTCAGTACTTGAGAGTGAAAGGCTCAGGGCAGTCTCTTCCTTCCTTCTGGGCCATGTGTGGAAGCAAGCAGATTCTCAGGACCCAGCAAGTGGCATTCCATAGGCCAGATTGTTTCACTCTTCCCTGCTTGAGTTCTTCAGCAGTTAGCAAAATTTTGTGGTGTTTTGCATGCACAAAAAATTGAAAGAAGGACAACGACCTCCTGATACCTGCACACCTATGTGAGACGACCAATACCACCTATCCAGAACAAACACTCTGTGATTTTCCCTTGCTATCCTAAAATAAAATTTAGAGAGAATATAACCTGTCTGCTCACACAAATAAAGAAACCAATATAATTCTTAAACTGTGCTATAAAAGAAGAATAAAGGAAAGTAGTTGACAACAAAGCATTATTTTTTCCTCTGTAAACACTAGAGCACGATCAGGCTAGAAGACAAATGTGCCTCCACATTGCCTAAATGCTCCCCAGGAAATGTGTCAACATACTGCCCTACACCAAATGGCACTTGACCCCCTTGGAAGGTGATAAAGCTTTGGGGTCAGAGGGATATCTCTTCCTTCGCTGAGAATCTTCTCCTTCCAGGGACAACCCTGGGGTCCGTGGTTCCAGTTTCTTGAGAAATGTAGCATTTTCCTACAGGAAGGTTATTTCACTCATTCTGTAGCAAGCGAATTTCCTGTTAATAGGTGTTATGTTAAAGAAAAATGATGGTCTAATGGTTTAAGAAACATTCATTGCAGCATTGTTCACAATAGCAAGAACATGGAACCAACCGTGCTGCCCGTCAAAAGAGGACTGGATAAAAAAAAATGTGGTATATACACAATGGAATATTACTCAGCCATAAAGAACAAAATCGTGAACTTCACAGCAATGTGGATGGAATTAGAGCTTATAATACTGAGTGATCTTTCACAGAAACAAAGAGATGAGTATCACATGTTCTCACTCATAAGTGGACCTAGAACAACTACCATATTACTGTAGGAAAGGGAATGACAGTAGTGGGAAACTGTGGGGAGGGGGTAGGGGGGATAGCTGGGATTGACGGGAGTCAGTATCCACCTGGGGAAGGGGGGCCACACCTTATCAGTAAGGGTACTTGCAAAATGAACATTTGTACACCTAACCCTGAATTGTACC
>CAUYQG010241080.1:0-10423 GCA_963574415.1 Tarsius wallacei | reverse complement strand
GGTGCTTAATATCTGTTAAAGACATTTTTTCTCCTCTGTCTGTTGAGATCAAGTCTCAATAACTGAATTTTTAAGATGTGTATAAGTCAGGGTTCTACAGAAAAACGGAATCAACTGTGTGTCTGTACAGTCATGCACTGCATAACATTTAGGTGAATGATGGATGGCATATATGACAGCGGCCTCATAGTGCAAGGGACTGAAAAATTCCTATTAACTAGTGATGTTGCAGCCATCGTCATGTTGTAGTGCAATATGGCACACATGTTTGTGGTGATGCCAGAGTAAACAAACCTGTGCTCTCAGAAAATAAAAGTCTAACACATACAATTACACACAGTCCATAATCTTTAATAAGGATATTAAATGACTATGCTATTGGCTTACGAATTTACTATATTATACTTTTTATTGTTATTTTAGAGTGTACATCTTTTACTTAAAGAAAAAAGTTACTTGTCAAGTGGCCTCAGGCAGGTCCTTCAGGAGATATTCTGGAAAAAGGCATTGCTATCATAGGAGATGACAGCCCTATGCATATTACTACACCTGAAAACCTTTCAGTGGGACAAGATGTAGAGACAGAAGGGAGTAATATTGATGATCCCGACCCTGTGTAAGCCAAGGTTCATGAGTGTGTCCGTGTCTTCATTTTTAACAAAAATGTTCGGAGAGAGATTAAGACAGTCGACATAAGGTATAGAGTAAGTTTCTCCTACAGAGTAAACCAAGATAGAGTTTCCTCGGCACCCAGAGAATAACAGATGTAGCAGCATGCCCCATGAGTCTCCAAAGGAGTGATAATAGCCACTTAGAGTCAAGAAAAAAAAATCCACTCCCCTGGGCTGGAACTGACTAGACTCTTGCCTGCACCACCATAATCCACCACAGCCTCCAGACACAGTGAGGAAGGCAAAGGAGGGGACGTCTGGAGTTCTGTGTTCCTTCCACAAACTTGCAGGGCCACTGACCCTTGTGGGACCTCTGCCCCTCATGGGAAACCGCCTTCCACACCGCAGAGCTCTGTCGTGGAGTGGTGCAGAAGAAAAGCACTGAGCAGTGCCCACCAAGTCCCAGGAACTTAGCCCTCGCAGGGGGGAGTGTTGGCTTTCCAGCCAGCTTGGGAGAGAATGGGCTTCAAAGGCAAACTCCACAACTGCAGACTGTTCCCAGCTAGACAGGTTGCCTGAGGACACCTGAGGCCCTGAGGCCAGCTGCACCTTGGCATTCAAATCACAGAGTATCTGAGGCCAAGGCAGGAGCTCAACCTCTCACTCCTCTTGTGATTCGTCTGTGCCTGCTCTCGCTCCCCTTGTGATTCGTCTGGCCTGGGGCTTCCCGCTAATCCCCACTAGGGTAGCTAAGAGCCCACTCTGGCAGGATGCTTCATCTCCTTTCCCCTGCACTCCCCTTGAAGGCTCAAAATGGATCGATAACTCAGGAAGGCCCCAGAGTCCTGCCCTTTGTCTAGGCTGGCTGGAGACTTCCTTGGAACACGTGCCAAGGAGAAACCCTGCAGCCACCATTGTGGCTGGCTTTCTCCCACAAGCACCGCCTCCTTACCAGAGGTCAACAGTATATAGTCCACCAAATCGAATCCAATACCACAGCTCTGGGGAAGACTTGATCCCAAACACCCGCTTACGACACTGTCCAAGCCACTCTGGCCCCTCGAGATGCCGAGATGCCGTGAGCCAGCAGATGCGCATCACAGAGCTGCCACAGCTGGAAGTTAAGAAACTCAACACACCAAGGCCATATGTAACCAGGGGAACCCTGCGATGCCTAGGCAAGCCCCTTGCCAACCTCAAAGAAGAAGAAATCATCTGCCCAAATGAGAAGAAACCAGAAAAATAATTCTGACAACATGAGAAAACAGAGTTCTTCAATGCCCCCAAAAGGTCACACCAACTTGTCAGCAATGAACCCTAACCAAAATGACATTCTTGAAATTGTAGACATAGAATTTAAAAGGTTGATTAATTTAAAAGGTTAATTATAAAATTGATCAATAAACTTCAGGAGAAAACTGAAAACCAACATAAAGAAATTAAATAGAACTATTCAGGACATGAATTAAGTTATTTAAAGTGATAGACACCTTAGAATAAACAACTCCATTAAAAAATGGGCAAATAGCATGAAGAGACATCTCTCAAAAGAAGGTGTACCAACGACCAAACATGAAAAAATGTTCAACTTCACTCATAATCAGGGAAATGCAAATTAAAACCACAATGAGATATCACCTTACACCAGTCAGAATAGCCATTACTGAAAAATTTAAAAAATATATATGCTGGTGTGGATGCAGAGAAAAGGGAACATTTATACACTGCTGGTGGGAATCTAGATTAGATAAACCTCTCTGGACAACAATATGGAGATTACTCAAAGAACTTAAAGTAGAGCTACCATTTGACCCAGCAATCCCACTACTGTCTACCCTAAAAAACAGAGGGCATTAAATAAAGAGAATACCTGCACCTGCTTATTCATCACAGCACAATTCACAACTGCAATCAGCCCAAATACCCATCAAGCTACCAGTGGATAATCAAAATGTGGTAGATACACATCGTGGAATACTACACAGCCATAAAAAATGAAATCATGTCCTTTCAGCAACATGGATGGAGCTGGAGATCATCATTCTGAGTCAACGGACTCAGAAACAGAAAACCAAACACTGCATGTCCTCCCTCATCTGTGGGAGTTAAACAGTCACAAAGAGGGAAATAAAAGACACTGGGGACACCAACAAGGGGAAAGGGGAGGCGGATTAGGGTTTGGAAACTACCTGTGGGCGCAATGGTCATGATCTGGGGAACGGGCCACTGGAGACCCAATCCCCACCACGACCCAATACGTCCAAGTAGTGAACACACAGACATACCCCCAACTCTAAAGTTTTTTTAAAAGAATTTGCCATAAATCGTCTCTGAGATGGGCAACAGTGGCAAGTGTGAGGCTTGGGGAAAGTTGGTTTGCAGAGGCTTAGCAGAACTCACAGATGCTACCTGAACAACTAACTGAAAAGGGAAAATTTCCATTGGTGCTGGTGGGTTGGTTTTTAATAGCACCTAGTTGAGTTGAGATATCGATAAATCATAGTAATGAAGAATTTGCATGGAGGGGAGACTCGTGCTCCTCAGAGCCCCTTCTTGGCAAGGCTCGTGTTACATAATTGTTTCAGCTATGGTTTGGTGTTGTAAAAACATTGTTCGTGTGTATAGATTGCTGTGAAAATATTTAAATCAAATATATATATATGAGTGTGTGTTTGTGTGTGTGTGTACACACACAAACACACACTGCTGTGTAAACTGTTCACTATAATGAGAGAGAGTAATTTTAGTGAAAAATTTTAGGCATAATATGGGGCTAAGATGGTTCTTATAGAAAGTCATAGAAAATTTTCTTTCACGTTAGGGGAAGCCCACAGTCCTGAGAAAATGGTAAGGAAGATCTATTGAGAGATAGAATTACAGCACCCCAACATGGGAAGGAGGTCTGAGGGCTAGAACTGGCAGCCAAGGCAACTGGATAAATTGTCTCATACTTCAGGACTATTGAGTGCATAAAATTCAGAGCAATCCACCCTAAGATAAGGCAACTTCATGGTCCCTTTTCCATCTCACAATTCTTTAAGATGACCCCTAAAGTACTCTCATTACTCAGGGCTCAGAGAGCTGCTTGCAGTGTCCATGACTCATGAAGAAAACTGAAACAGAAATCTAGAGAGGAGGGTGCCTCTCATTCCTCCACCAGTGTTTGGGAGGAAAAAGCCGATATCTGAAACCCCTCTCCCTTCTCACTTCACTGTGTTCTCTGTGTAGAGGTTAAGAATAATAACAATTTAGGAAGAAAAAAATGATGAAAAGAAACCAGGAGCACCAGCAACAACAAAAGTTTTAAAAGTAATAAAAAATTTTAAAAATCAAAGAGCTTCTAGAATAAGTATATTAAAAAGAAAATATCATTGTGCTGCTATACGATGTGTTTGTGCTTTAAGCTAAATGCTATTACAAGAGTCACAAAGTCAAATTTAAATATTCATAAAGTTTAAAAGTTACAGTAAGCTAAAGTAAAGAAATATATTTTTAAATAAACTTCATGTAACCTCAATGAAGAGTTTTTATGAAGGCTACAGAAGCGTGCAGTCGTGTCCTGGGCCTTCACACTCACTTGCCATTCACTCACTGACTCGCCCAGAGCAATTCTCAGTCCCGCAAGCACCATTCAAGGAAAGTGCCTTATATGCATGTACCTTTTAAAATATCTTTTGCTGTATTTTTACTCTACCTTTTAATGTATAGATATACAAACATTTACCATTGTGTTACTACTGCCTACAGTATTCAGCACAGTAACATGCGGTACAGGTGTGTAGCCTAGAAACCATAGACAGGGGAGGGGAAGTAAAAAAAAAAAGAAAGAAACCATAGAGTACACCATATAGCCTAGGTGCTGCCATTTTGCTGTGTGTAAGTACACGCTAGAATGTTCACACAACAACACATTATTGGGAACATATCCATCCCTGTCATTAAGAAATGCATGACTCTCTGTGTGTGTGTGTGTGTGTCCACAAATATGAAAAAAAGAGCAAGAGAGAATTATGTTAAGGGATTAGCTCACAGGATTAAGGAACTGGAAAGTCTGAAATCTGTACGGCAGCCTGGCAACTGGAGATTCAGGTAGGAGAAGTTGATGTTTAAAACAAATTTCACAGGGCAACAGGTTGAAAACTCAGGCAGACTTTTCATCTTGCAATCTCGAGGCACGATATCTTCTTCAACAAACCTCAATCTTTGCTATTAAGTCCTTCACCTGATAGGATGAGGCCCACCCACATAATGGCGGGCCCTGGGCTTCACTCAGAGTCTATGATTTAAATGTTATTCACATCTAAGAAATACCTTCACAGCGACATCTAGACTGGTGTTTGAGAAAACAGCTAGGCATCGTAGCCTAGACAAGTTGATATACAAAATTAAGCATCACACCCAGGAACTGGAGAAAAGGTAACTAGGTGAGGGGTAGCAATGAAAGCATCTGTGTGGTAAATTCGTAACTGAATTTTCCTCTCAAGTTCTTCTATGAAAGTTATCAGTTCAAATCTTCAGGGGCCAGTCAACCAACATAAACATTTGTGATAACAGGGAATAAACCGTGGGGTTTCATGAGCTTGAGAGAACATGCCCCGTGTAAATAAGTTGAAATTCAAACTTTTAAAAAACCATGACAAGAAGATTCTGTGCACCCTTCATTCTTTCTGGGTTGAGCAGAAGTCTATGAGTGGTGACTGGCATCAAGGCCATGGTACATCACATTTCCAGAAGCTAGTCTTTGTTCTGTTGCTCAGGAAGCATGCTAAAAGTCTCCTAGGTTTAGATTCATACCCTTATAATCAACTAATCCACACTTTTGAGCTGGTTGAAATACTTTATCAACTGCCCTTCTCAATGCTACTTGCTGTCCACTTCTGATCTTCCTTAGTCATTTTGAATAGAAATTGGGTCCTATAGAAGAAATATGATCACTAACAGGGAACTGAAACATGAGGAAGGATGAGGAGGGCCCCATGACTAGTGCCCTCTTCCACATGCAGAATGGGAACAAGCTACATGAAGTAACTTTTTTAGCTGGCAGAGCTGGATTCAAATCAGACGACTGGGCACACTCATGTACTCTTCACCTCTGAATCCACACCTCACCACCTTCTGTGGAGACCTGCATGTGTCTGCCTTGCTTGTCTGCCATCTCCCAGGGGACACCTGCCCTCAGGGTAACTCCTGCCTTTGGCCCATTCTTCTTCCCTTTCACCATTCCTTCTCATTCTTGTATACTGAAATGACATAGCCAAGGCCCATCTTGGCTTATTTGAGTCCTCAGACTCACCAAATAAGAGCCCTATCCAACATGATCTTGTTTCAGACTCAGTGAGTCTCCATCCAGGTCTCCCTCTTAGCCTTCTTTAGGAATCTTCTCAATTGAGTGGGTTTGCCTCACCTAGAACAGCCCACCTCCCCTGGCTGGTCCACCCAGGGGTGCATAGATCTGGCCCTCCCATCCCAACTTGGGATACTCTGAAAGGCCTTTGTTCCCCATAGAGACCACCGAGGCCCCTGCCGGGACCGCATCACAGCCCACCTCCTCCCTCTGCCCGTTCCTGCTCCCTTCTCTTCCCCCCACAGTGGTTGGACCCAGGAGCACTCCCTAATGTACTTTTTGCACGATCATCTCTGTCTCAGTGTCTGTTTCCTCAGCAGCCCCACTTGTAGTAGATCCCCAAAAGGTGAAACATGCAGACCACAAGATGAAGAAATTCAACAGGGCTGAGGATAGAACAGCACTGTCCTCATAGGGCTGTTATGAGAGTGTGATAGGTCAATATGTGTGAAACGCCAAAAAATGACCAGTTAGTTGTAAATCTTATATAAGGTTTTAACTGCTCTGTTATCATGATAATGACAGTGTTGTACTTTATTATTACTCGTGATCTTAGGGTCAAAAATCCAGCTGTACCAGATCTTGAGAGAAATATGGCTTCAGAGCAATGTGAGCAATTTTTCAAAGCCTTCATGCTCCCTGTGCCTGTATGGAATGAGAAGTTTCTGGAAAAGCCATGACAGGATCTGAAAGTCCGTTGAGAGAAGCATCCTTCCACAGCAGAAGTGACAGCAGTCCCTTCAGCCCTGGTCAGAATGTGCTTGCCATATTGGGTATAGCTGGGAGCACCCCACTGAAAAGGAGAGAAATTAGGGGGGAATGGCCAGAGTAGACTGGAGAAGATATCTTTAGCTTTCACAAGAGGCTGTCTCTACTTACCGCCCCCCCTCCTCGACTCACTACAATATCCTTCTGGCAAATACCTGTACCTCCTTCAGCCTCTCTGTGGGTGTCACCACCTGGCAGAAGCCTTCCTTGACTAAAGTTTCACTTAAAGATGTGACCAGCTTCTTCCTGCTTTTTCTTCTAGACCATGGATATGCTTTTTTAAAATCATTGCTCCTACTGCATTGTCTAGGTTTGGGTGTTTGATTCCTCTTCTGTCCACACACTAGTTTTCTATGGCATAACAAACTGCCATAGCAAAGTGGCACAAACCTGCTGGCTTAAGGCAACAAAGATTTATTCTCTCACTGTTCTGGGGCCCAGAAGTCTGCAATCAAAGTGTAGGCTGTGCCATGCTCCCTCCAAAGCCTCGAAGGGAGAATTCTCCCTTGCCTCTCCTAGGTTTTAGTGACTCCAGGTATTCCTTGACTTGCAGCTGCATCACTCCAATCTCTGTGCCCATCTTCACCTGGGTCTTCACACAGCCTTCTCTCCCATGTTTTTTCCTCTTCTCTTGGAAGAACACTTGACACTGGATCCAAGGGCCACTTTAATCCAGGATAACCTGATCTCAAGCACCTTAGCTTAATTGCATTGCCAAAGACCCTTTATCCAAGCAAGACCACATGTACAGGTTCTGGGCAGACATATATATTTGGTACTCTCCAGTCAACTCACCACAGTCAGTATATATTGATTCAACGACACTGAACCCATTTCTAGTCAGTTTGCATTAAATATAACGAGGGTCCGTGGAAGGCCATTTCACAGGAGGCAGTGAGAAAGGGATGGAGCGAGAAAGCATGTAAAGGGGCACATTAGGTGGGTTCTGTTGCCAGGTGGTGCATAAGGGGATGCAGAACGGGAAAAGTAAATCACAGGTGGCCCCAGAGTGTTGAACCTGAGGTCCTGGGAGGACACTCGAGAGGAAAGCCTGGACCGTGGGGAGCGACGCACTCTGTTTCCACAGAGTGAGGGGATTGCAAGAACAAGCCATTGGCTGGCCTATGGACTCCCTGTGCCTCGGTGTCCCCACAAATCTACAACTCTTCCAGATTTTCTGGGATGCACTGAGTTCTCTGTGCAATAAACTGGCCTCTGTTACTTCCCTGAAGGACTTGACCAGAGTTGGTGGCAAGCTAACAGAGCAGCAGTTAAAACATCGATTTCGCTTATTTTATTGCGTGGCTGGGATGGGCTGAGTGGCCCACAGGAAGGATAGCTGGTCCCAAACATTTGAGGCCTTGTAAAATAGCATGCATCCATGTAAGAGACTAGCAAACAGTACTGCTGTCCTTAAGTGCAATATCGCCTTCCAAGGTCAGATCTTAACTCGATGCAAAACAAACAGCTTTGACCTGTTATGTTTCAAATTCTTTAATAGTATTTTGGTGGCAAGTCCATAATTATTTCAACATTGTGCATTTTTTAAAGTGTCTCTAAAATCTGAACCCTAAACAATGATTTCAGGCAGAAACCTGTCAGGGAGGAAACCTGCCAATGCCTTTTGCTCTTTGTAAGCATTTTATAAACAAACAGATTTTAACTATTTTCTACCCAGGCAGATGGCTCTTCATTTGCCAGCTCTGTGAATATTTTCCTTCAAAAATCCACTATAGGAAGAAGCGCTCCTCTTCTTTCCCATTCTCCAGCCCGCCAACCCCCACCCATTCTCTTGTGAGTCCCTCAGTTGCTTTCAGCTGGGCTGGCCGAGTGAGGGACTGCGTAGGGGCAACCGCACATTCTGGCTTCCCCTGCAACACCGCTGACACACACTGAGCAGGAGATGGGCAGCCTGGGGCATAGCCCTGGCTCTGCCACCAACCAATCTGGTCGCCTGGAATGGAATCCCGACCACCCTCAGCTCCCTGTTTCCTCCTCAGTAGTACAGAGCTGAGAAGAATGGCAACCCATTTGCCACTGAGTTCAAGCTCAACTCTTCTTAAAGTTAAAAAGGCCAAAGCTGATTATCTAGAAAGCTTAGAGGTTGGGTTCTTGAGGCACCTGGAAACAACTTGAGAAAATTCACAGACTCTTTCCCATCCTCCTGCAACTGGACTGGTTAAAGACATTTAGGAAAATGCTACGTGGGCTGACAGAGCACAGACATGACACCATAGCCCAGAAAGATGGTGAAACTGAGGACTCCTTCTCAGTCCCGAGATAGATCAGAATGCCCAGGTGTCAGAGAGGAGAGGTTCCAGGGACTCTGCACAACTAACTGCACAGCTCATGAGTGTTCATAAACCCAGACTGGAGGCTGTTCATCTACTTGTTGTTAAAGTGTCTACTCGTCATCTTACAAACACCTCTATGAGCATGTTTGTGTCAGTTAGCCAGCATCCTGGGGGAGGGGGGAATGTATCGGATATGAACTACACTCAGAAAACTCCTATGCGAGGGAAACATGAACACATACATAGGTACATGCAGGGCATGTGATGAAATAAGACTGTTTACGGCCTGTCTCTCCAACTGCAGTAAGAGCTCCAAGAGGTAAGCTTTGTCCTACCCCTTTAATTACCGTATCTGATGGCATTGTCCATTGCCTTGTACGGAACAACTATTTGTTGAATAAAAGAGTGAATGGAGTCATAACCAAGTGGAATAAATGGCAATGCAGAGATGTATAAAATTACTAAAAGGACTCAAAATGGAAGTAGGGAAGAACTCATAGGGAAGGGATATTTGAACTTGGCCTTGAAGAATGGAAAGTATTTTGCCAGATCCAAAGGAGGCAAAAGGAATAATCTGATCAATGATATGGGAGCATTAAAAAAAAGTCTGGACCAGAAGCCACCGTTTGGGTGACATGGCAGACAGAGTGACAAGAAGGAGGTCATGACAGAAATGGGTTTCAAGTCCACGGGGGCAGAAATCTTGACTACTGTGGTTAAGAGTTTGGGTTATATCCTGCAGGAATAGGGGACTAGTAAAGATTTTCAAACAGAGAGGTGGCCTGATGATATTCTGTTAATTAGAAAAGTTGTTCTGGCTGCATTAAATGTATGGAATGGAGCCCAGAAGTCCAGGAAAGCAAATAAAGAGTGGATGCTCCTGAAAATGGAAATAAGACTTTCACTCATGGGAGCAAAGAGAAGGGAGTAGAGTCAAGAGGCATTCAGCAAAAGAAAGAAAGCAGGAGGTATCACACTTCCAGAGATCAAACTTTACTATAAGGCTACCGTAATCAAAGCAGTCTGATGTTGGTACAAGAACAGGTATATAGACGGGATAGAAATTTAGGGTTCAGCAAAAGAAACAAAGCAGGAGGTATCACACTTCCAGAGTTCAAACTTTACTATAAGGCTACCGTAATCAAAGCAGTCTGATATTGGTACAAGAACAAGTATATAGACGGGATAGAAATTCCAGAAGCAAAGTCTCAATTTCTCAACCAACTCATCTTTGACAAAGCCTCCAACCACAACCACTGGGGAGAGGAGAACCTATTCAGTAAATGGTGCTGGGAAAACTGGCAGATCCTATGAAGAAGATTGAAACGGGACCCTATCACCGTACATAAAAATTAACTCTAAATGGATCAAAGGCCTCAATGTAAAACCTCAAACTGTAAGAATCT
>CAUYQG010241078.1:0-36229 GCA_963574415.1 Tarsius wallacei | reverse complement strand
TGCATAATAGTCCATTGTGTATATGTACCACTTTTTTTTATCTAGGCCACTTTAGATGGGCAGCACTGTTGGTTTCATGTTTTTGCTATTGTGAATAATACTGCAATAAACATGCGTGTGCAGGTATCTTTTTTGTAGAATGATTTGAGTTTCTCTGGTGTTATTCTCAGAAGGGGGATTGCTGGATCATGTGAAAGGTCAATGTCTAGTTCTTTTAGAAATTGCCACACTCTTTTCCAAAGAGGTTGCACTAGTTTGCACTCCCATCAGCAGTGTAGAACTGTTCCCTTTTCTCTGCATCCCTGCCAGCATCTGTTGTTGTTTATTAATGATGGCCATTCTTGTTGGGGTTAGGTGGTATCTCAATGTGGTTTTGATTTGCATTTCTGTGATGATTCGTGAGGCTGAGCACTTTTTCATGTAACTGTTGGCTGCCCGTATATGTTTTTTTGTGAAGTATCTATTCATGTCTTTTGCCCACTTTTTAATGGGGCTGTTTGTTTTTTTTCCTTTGACACATTTGAGCTCCTTGTAGATCTTGGATGTTAGGCTTTTGTCAGATATATAGTTGGCAAATATTTTTTCCCATTCTGTATGTCAATTCACTTTAAAAAGTGACTTCCATCTTCAAATTGTATCAATTCCCTTTCTAAGAGAACCAAGCAAAACTCCAAAATAGTTAATGCATCTCAAAATATACTTTGAGAATATTTTTTAATCCATTATGATCATGTTGCATGTAGCAAAAATTTCATTTTTAATAGCAACTAGTTATATAGCACTACTATGTGACCAAGTACTCTTGAAGGTACTTTATAAATATGAACACATATAAGCCTATGTATCAGATACTATTTTTAAAATGGAGAAACTGGGGGACAGAGTAGTTAAATAACTTGCCCAAGGTCCTAGAAATAGTGTGGGGTTAGAACTGGGATCTGAAGCTAGATACCAGGGACCAAGCCTGTAACCAGTATGCAGTCCTCTACTGAAGGCTGAGCAAAGAGTTATTTATAGGGTTTATGATGGCCATTTAAATTCTGTTAGGGAATTTAAAACAATAAAGTGTACATTTGTTGATATATGTATGTAGATAGACATATGCACACACACACTTTTAAAATTTTTTAAACAAAACAAGAACAAGTCCTTTTAACCAGAGATGGCTTTATTTAAAGAACTATAAGTCAAGGTATCTATGATCAAACATATATACAGACCTCAAGTTTTAAAGCTTCCAGAGCAGTAACACAAACAAAAACTGTCACCAAAGCCTTTTTCCTAGTGTGGTATACTTGACTTTTCAAGCAAATGTAAAATTTGGTCTCTTTACGCCACGTCCATGTTGCAGAGCCAAGATAGGACCGAGAGTTGTGCAGATATTCTGGACTTCCCATTCTCAAGGAAAACCGAGGAGCCTTGAAAATATTTCAGCCTTGAACCCATGACAGTGTCAATTATGCCTCTGCTTTCATCATTGGAGAGAATATTATTCATCTATGACATAGCTGTCATTTTTGAATGGCAACTGCATAAATACATCACTATTATTTTATATTCTCGAATGTTGGTCATTGCCTCTCTCATTAAAAGGCTGTTTAATTCAGTTTAAACAAGGAATTTTTAGCACATGACACCCTCCAACAGACTAATTTTAAAAAATGTAATTTGGAAGATATTTGGGAGTTACTTTACATCTAATTTTCCTCCTAAGAGGCCTGGGGCATTTTGACCTTTGTTGAAATCAGCATATATTTCAACTGGAGGAAAGAAGGAAAGAATGTTCCTCTTACAGCTTATATGCGTTGTGTGCGGTTTCACCTAAAACCAAATTCTAGTAGTCAGATATCAAGTGAAATTTTAAAAGATATCATGTATAAATATAGACATTGCCTAGGCAAGCAATGGACACACACCAACCACAGCAGACAAAAGAGCTCTGGGCACCGGAGACACAGGCCCTCAGTTGGAATTTCAGCTCTGCCACTGGCTGTCTATATGTCTGCTTTTTGTTTTTTTGCTTTTTTTGAATCAGAGTCTCACTCTGCCACCCAGACTGGAGTGCTGTGGCAATCCTTCCACCTCAGCCTTTGCAGTAGCTGGAACTACAGCCACAAACCACCACGCCCAGCTATGTATGTCTATTTTTAGGGAAATTCCTTCTTCAGAGTCTCCTCAATTGTATAATGGGGATGCAAATAATTTACAAGATTGGTTTGAATGTTAGAGGTAAGGCATTCATTAACTCAGATTCTGGCATTTTGTAGGCATATATATACAAATGGCATTCTTTATTATGGAGATCTATGTGATTCACGATTTTTTTTTTTCTTGAGTCAGTGTCTTACTCTGTCACCCAGGCTGGAGTGCAGCGGCATGATCAAAACAATCTTTGGTTCAAAGTAGCCTCGACCTCCTGGGCTCAGGTGATCCTTCCACCTCAGTATCCTGAGTAGCTGGGATTATAGGCACGTGCCACTATGCCCGGCTAATTTTTTTTTTGTAGAGACTAGATTTCACTATGTTACCCAGGCTGACCTAGAAATCCTGGGCTCAAGCAATCTGCCTGCCTTGGCCTCCCCAGGTGCTGGGATTACAGGTGTGACTCACTGTGCCTGGCCTATTTGCAATTTTGATATGGGTAGTTAACAAAGAGAAAAAGGAAATGCCTGTGGCTCCCTGTTAGTGCTCAAGAGTTGGTTGCTATGTTGCGAAGTCTCTCACCGGGTGACCAACACCTGGTAATCCAGTATACTACATGCAATGATGCGGGGTCAATAGTTTGCTCTATCACCCTAATTCACACTGAGATATTTTATTTGGAAACAGTAAAAACCAAAAACAAAACAAATAACTGCAATTACTGGATGGGTTTCCATGATAGAGACAAATTTACCTGAGGTGGGATCATCTTGACCAGGCTTAGAGCTGTACAAAAATACCATAGACAGCATGAAGAGTCTATGTACGCTTTCCCAGATGTAGCAAACTGTGATAAATTATATCTCGACAAAAAACCACTCTTATTCAAAGCAAGTTTGGAAACAATATTTCAGGAGTCTAACCCTTCTTTAATCATATACTTTGATGGAAGGATGTTCTTATGCACATCAGCTCAGCTCAATTCCTTCCAGAAGGACTGACATCTTAAACTGCACTAAACAATGAATCACCTTGTCAAATAAAGTGCAAAATGGAAAACCTGTTACCAAACTCATCTGATATAATGACATTTACAACAACATGTTTGAGGTGATAAACCGACAATAATAATTATATTTCCTTTAGACTTTGATTGTACTTTGAAAGTTCGATGCAATCATACTTTCTTCCTTCAAGAAAATTTTACACCCCGACATTTAATTTCTGAAACTTCAAACCTTCTATGAACATGCAAATCACAGTTGGCATTAAAGGAAGCACTCTCAGCTCCCTTTCAGGAGCCTGGAATAATGATGATGATGATGATGCAAACAATAGCTAAGTATAGGAGACTTTTCCTCTAATTCAAGGTTGATGGAAGCACTTCAGTTCAGAAATGACAAATAGAGCACTTTCCTCTCCCTAACAACAAGATTCTTGCTAGTGGACTCTCTTGAGGAGAATAAAAGTAGACTCAAGGTCATGCACATTCCAAGATTACAGCCACAGGCTAGCACTTTTACACACAGTAGGCATTTAATTACTACTAAATGAATAACCATTTCTGGGAATTTTCAATATAATATTCTGAGCATTCAGAAGACTGGGTCACTTCTCTCAGGTGGGGTTTTAATTACCCTTGCAGAGCATGCTGGGATCCTCCCTGATAGAGGTTATTAGGCTGAGTCTCCCGGCCTTGCAGACATCCCTGGCTCCCTCTGTTGCCCTGTAATCCTGCTTGAAGAACAGGCCCCCTGCGGGCTCCTGGGCAAACACCTCACTTCCCTCTGGGGTGGCCAAGCCTTGGCTCCATTCCTACATTCCTAAACTCTCACTGCTTAGCAGTTGTGTTCAAACGCCTGTGAGCATCACTAGCATTCTCCATCAATTTTGCTATTTGTCAGTAGCTCTGGCTGAAAATTTACGAGGGGAAAACTTAAAACTTTCAACTAAAACGAGGTTGGAGATACTATTTGCAGGTACCAATTATCCATGCTCTATCAGTCTTAACTACTCAGAGATCAAGCAAGTGCTTTAATCTTTTCCCAGAATATTTGTAATTAGAAAAATCTACTTACAACCCAAAAGTACAGAGATTAAGAGGCAACCTAAAAACTGAGTCACATATAAAAATGGGACTTTTATTTCTAGATATAACTGAGGATTCAGGTGTTTGGGGTCTCTATTGAATATAAAAATTGTATCTTTTGTACTGTCTAGGAAGTAGTAATCTTACATAAAGGACATGCTGTATACACATTTCTTTCTCTCTGCTACCTTAGATATTATATGGCCTCCCACAACAGAAATAATAAGCTGTAATATTTCAGACCAAAATTATAAATATATTTATAAGTTATTTGTTTGAAATAATTTGCCCACAGCTGTACCAACTATTAGAATACAAATCCCTAGTGTCTGTATTTTGATCTTCTAATGCTAAAACCGTGCCTTCTAAAATGGTAGCACTCAAGGCATAAATTGTTGCTAATGTTGAAATACATATAAATATCTAAATAAAGGGTAACTTGAATTTTTTTTTAATACCAAAATCCAGTCTGACATAGTCTTCCAAAAGGCAGAGAGATTTCCAGAATAGCTTGACTGGTATCTGACAGAGACATCATAATTTTGCAGTTCTATCTGTTAAATGAAAAAATGGGGAAAGACAAGGAGCTGTTTAATATATGGAATATTAGAGACAGTTTCACGATATAGAACTGAAGGGAAAATGGTCCTCTTGATAAATGAAGAAATCAGAATGCTATGAGAATTTAGGCCATAGTACAGGCTTATTACATGGCAGGAACTTTACATAAACCATCTCTAACACTCGTACAATCTCTGATGCTCACCTTACAAGATGTTTATTAGTAAACCTATTCCACGGGTGAGGACAAGCAACTTTCCTGAGATCAAAAAGTAGTGTTGAGGCTGAGCCAGTATTCGGTCAGGTCCACTTCTTCCAGAGCTATTATTTTCCTTCTACCTGACACTGCTTGTCACATGATTTGCTTAGAACCAATGAGAGTAGAGGGCATGGCGGAGGTGGGAAAAGGCTTAAGGCATTCAGAATTGTTATTTGATGTAGCAAGGCCAGTTGAGAGAAAATGCTATGATTTTGTTGATTCGAAGACTGAAACTTTTCTACATAAGTGTGCATATGACTGTAGCAAATTTTTAAAAGTTTCTTTTGACCCAAAGTATAGAATAACAGTCGCCTATTCTTTGAAAACAATAAGAGATGATTGGTGGCTATATGCTGAAATGGTTGTCTTTCCTCTGCTCTACACATTATTTGTGAAGTCATTGAAAGGGGAAAAAGGATAAAGACTACATAGTGCTGTGTCCCTTTATTAAGAAATCAGGCAAGAATCTTGGCTAATTGGGGGCCAGAAGGCCCATGAAGCTCACATAATGAATTTCAGGAGCAAGGACACATCACGTTTCACATTCTAGTAAATGGCTTCAGTAGCAATGAGCTCGGAAGGTTGTCTTCCCCTGTGTGGTGTCTATGGGAGCAAGAGCTGCATGTAACCTGCCAACATCATACACGCAGAGCCTGGGCTAATGTCTGTATTAATTTAACTTTTTGCTGGAATTGCTCTTCAACTTTTTTCTTTTAAATGAATCACTGCTTTACAAAATGGAAAATCTATAAAATATAACAAGGACTCTATGACAATTAGTGCCGTATGTTCTTTTTTAATCCTTCTTTGGAAGCTGAATTTTTCATGGTTCAGATACTGTTCCAATAATTAATTTGAAAATTTGCCATATTTTTCTGAATTAGTGTTCTTCATTTTCCTCCCAGGGACAAGGCGAGGAACTGCAAACCACTTACTTTAATAGCAACCTGGTGGAAACTACAAGTTATGATAGCAATGGCAATTGTATTTCTATGTCTCTCTCCAGGCCAGTGAGGTTGAACACTGTGCCACTCAGCCTCCTGTGCCTTCAAAGTTTAGCTATTGAAAGGAGAACGTGAACATCAGGTGCCAATTGTGTGGGCAGATTTTGGAAAATCCTGTCCATATTCCTCTCGGGTACTTCTCAGTTTCATAGCTACCAATTTAATCTGTCAAAGTCCAAGCTCAGCTCAATTCACTAATTTAACAAGACTTTTTTTTGGCACCTACAGCATGTTAGGCTGGATGCTAAACACTGAAGATGCAACAATTTCTCAAGGCAGAACCCTGGAAGTCGCCCTGATTAATGATGTTTCCTCATCAACCGCATTCAATCCTTTGTCGGGCCATGTTGATTCCATATGCAGAAAAAACTATTACTTTACCCATTTCTTTTGCAAAGTCCAAGCCACCATTATTTCATTGCCTTTCCTGCAGTAGTATTTATCCATCCATCCAATTGTCTATCTACTTAGCAAACATTGATTGGGCATCTACAATGTGCCAGGTGCTTTTCTGGACTCAGGGGTCACACTACTGAAAAAGACACACAGGGTCCTTATTTCCACGGAATAGCATTGTAAAGAAAGAACACAGAAATTTTTAAAAATAAGGAAAAACCAGTTATTGATAAGTATACTAATGCTAATAAAACAGCAGTAAGTAGAGATGCATTAAAATTTTGTTTGGGCCTTTATAGTCAGACAAAATCTGTTCTTTGTCTTTGACTTCAGCCTTTGGAAGGTCAAATAGCTGAATATCTAATTCCAGGTCATTCTTGGTATCCTTAAACTTGCCCATAGTTACTGTTTGGGTGATCATGTGGATTTTTAGTATGACTAATCAGATGAACAACATCAGTGATACAATAATGTATATTATTAAGACATTGTTAATTAATATTTGAATATTCATTTTGGTTTTTTTTTGTTTGTTTGTTTTTTATTTATGAGTTGGAGTCTCACTCTGTCACCCAGACTGGAGTGCAGCGGCCGCTCCCGGCCACCGCAACCTTGACCCGCTGGGCTCCGGCGATCCTTCCGCCTCAGCTTTTCAAGTAGCTGGAACTACAGGCGCGCGCTACCACGCCCGGCTAATTTTTTTGATTTATTGTAGAGATGAGCTCTCACTTGCCCAGGCCACCGCAGCCTCGACCTGTTGGGCTCTGGCGATCCTTCCGCCTCAGCCCTCCAAGTAGCTGGAACTACAGGTGCGCGCTACCACATCCGGCTAATTTTTTGATTTATTGTAGAGATGAGGTCTTGCTTGCTCAGGCGGGTCTCGAACCTCAGCCTCCCAAAGGCACGGGATTACAGGCTGAGCCACCGAGCCCGGCTTGTTTATTTTTTTTATATGTACACATTTATGGAGTACATGAGAAATTTTGTTACATGTATAAGATGTGCAGTGATCAAGTCAGGATATTTAGGGTGTCCATAGCCCAAGTACAATACATTTTTGTATAGTATTATATTCACCCTACTTTGCTATCAAGCATTGAATTTATTCCTTCTATCTTACTGTATCCCACTTCTCCTCATCCTTCCTCCGCCCCCACCACTCACCCTTCCCAGTCTATCTTTCCACTCTCTACTTCCATGTGATCAAATTTTACAGTTCCGACATATAAATGAGAGCTTGCAATATTTGTCTTTTAGGGCCTGGTTTATTTCACTCTAAGATAATGACTTGCAGGGCCATCCATATTGCTGCAAATGAAACAATTTCATTCTTTTTTATGACTGAATAGTATTCCATTATGTATATATGTTGCATTTTCTTTGTCTATTCATCCATAGATGAATACTTAGGTTGACTCCAAATCTTTTCTGTTGTGAATAGTGCTGCAATAAACATGCAATTGCAGGTATTCCTTTGATATATTGATTTCTTTTCCTTTGGGCAGATACTTAGTAGTGGGATTGCTGGATCAAATGGTACTTCTATTTCTAGTTTGCTGCTAGAGTCTTTAGATTTTTAAAGATACAAGATAATTTCATCAGCAAAGAGGAACAATTTGACTTTCTCTTTTCCATTGGGATGTCTTTTTTTCTCCTGACTAATTGCTCTGGCTAGGATTTCCGGTATTATTGTGAGAGTGGGCTTCTTTGTCCTGCTCCAGTTCTTAGAGGAAAGGCTTTCAATTTTTCCCCATTCATTATGATGTTAGCTGTGGGTTTGTCATATGTGGACTTTATTATTTTGAGATATGGTCCTTCTAGGCCTTCTTTGTGGAGAGCTTTTATCGCAAAGAGATGTTGAATTGTATCAGATGCTTTTTCTGCATCTATTAAGATGATCATATAGTTTTGTCCTTCATTCTGATGATGTGATGTATCATGCTTATTGATTTGCATATGTTGAATCATCCTTGAATCTCTGGTATAAATTCCACTTGATTGTGGTATATTATCTTTCTGATGTGCTGTTGGATTTGGTTTGTTAGTATTTTGTTGAGATTTTTCGCATCTGGTTTCATCAAGGATATTGATCTACAGTTTTCTTTTTTTGTTGTGTCCTTATCTGGTTTTGATATCAGGGTGATACTGGCCTGATAGAATGAGTTAGGGAGAATTCCTTCCTTTTCAATTTTTTGCAGTAGCTTCAGAAAGATTGGTATTAGTTCTTCTTTGTACATTTGGTAGAATTTGACTGTGAATCTATGTGGTCCTGAGCTCTTCTTTGTTGGGAGACATTTTATTACTGATTTAATATCACCACTTGTTATTAGTCTGTTAAGGTACTCTGCTTCTTCCTGATTCAGTCGTGGTAGGTTGTGTTTCCAGGAATTTATCTATATCCCATAGGTTTTCCAGTTTGTGAGACTATAGTTATTCATGATAGTCTCTGATGCACTTTTGTATTTCTGTGGTATCAGTTGTAATGTCTCTTTTTTCATTTCTGATTTTGCTTATTTGGGTTTTCTTTTGTCTTTTCCTGGTTAGTCTAGGTAGCATTTTACCAATTTTGTTTATCCTTTTGAAGAACCAACTTTTTATTTTGTGGATCCTTTGTATTTCTTTTGTTTCTATTTCATTGAGCTCTGTTCTAATTTTTTTTTTTTTTTTTTTTTTTTTTTTGAGGAGTCTCCCTCTGTTGCCCAGGCTGGAGTACAGTGGCATGATCATGACTACTACAGCCTCAACCTACTGGACTCATGCGATCCTTCTGCCTCAGCCTTCTAAGTAACTGGGACTACAGGTGCACACCATCACTCCCAGCTAATTTTTTTACTTTATTGAAGAGACAAAGTCTCACCAAATTGTCCAGGCTGGTCTCGAATCACTAAATTCAAGCAATCTTCTCGCCTCCACCTCTTAAAGTGCTGGGATTATAGGTGTGAGCCACCATGACCAGCCCTGATTTTTATTAATTATTTACTTCTGCTAATTTGGGATTTGGTTTTTTCCTTGCTTTTCTAGTTCCTTGAGGTGTTAGATTAACTTGTAATCTTTCCACTTTTTGAATAGGCATCTAATGTTGTAAACTTCCCTCTTAGTACTGATTTTGCTGTATATCACAAATTTTTGATATGCTGTGTTTCTATTTTCATTTATTTTAAGGAATTTTTAAATTTTTGTCTTAATTTCTTCCTTGTTCCTATGTTGTTCGGGAGTATGTTGTTTAAGTTTCATGTATTTGTACAGTTTTTAAAGTTTTATTCCATTGTGGTATGAGAAAATACTTGATACGATTGTGATTTTTAAAAATTTGTTGAAACTTGTTTTATGGCCGAATGCGGTATATCCTGTAGAATGGCTCATGTGCTGATGGAAAAAATGTACATTCTTAAGCTATTGGATAGACTGTTCTGTAAATATCTGTCTAAAGTCCAATGTTTCTTTGTTGATTTTCTGCCTAGATGATCTAATGCTGAGAGTAGAGTACCAAAGTCTTCTACTATTACTAGATTGCAATCTATCTCTTTCTTTAGATCAAGTAATATTCACTCCAGTGTTGGGTGCATATATTTTAGAATTGTTATATCCTTTTGCTGATGCCTCTGTCATTATATGATAATCTCCTGTGCCTCTTTTAAAAAACTGTTCTTGACTTAATCTGTTTTATCTGATGTAAATATAGACGTTCCTGCTCACTTTTAGTTTATGTTTGCATAGGATATCTTTTTCCATCCCTTTATTTTCAGTTTATATGTATTTTTTTTGGTAATATGAATTTCTTATAAGCAGCATATAGTTGAATCATGGTTTCTAATTTCTTCAGCCTTTTTATATCTTTTAAGTGGAGACTTTAACCCATTTATGCTCAAAGTTATTATCGATATGTGAGACTTTGATCCTGTGATTTTTATTGTTTTTTTGGTTGTTTATGTATTTTTTTTCTTCTTTTTTTTTTTTTTTTTTTATTTGGAGTCTCACTCAATTGCCCAGAAAGGAGTGCAATGGCCGCTCCCGGCCACCGCAGCCTTGACCTGCTGGGCTCCCGCGATCCTTCCGCCTCAGCCTTCCAAATAGCTGGAACTACAGGTGCACGCTACCATGCCCAGCTAATTTTTGATTTACTGTAGAGATGAGGTCTCACCAAGTTGCCCAAGCGGGTCTTGAACCTGCGGGCTCAGGCATTCCACTCACCTCAGCCTCCCAAAGCGCAGGATTACAGGCTGAGCAGGATTACAGGCTGAGCCACCGAGCACGGCTTCTTTTTTTTTTTTTTCTTATTGATTGTCTTTGTGGTTTGGTGGATTTCTGTAGTGGTACTATTTCAGTCTTTTACTTCCTCCTTTGTGTAATTGTTTTACCCGTGACTTCTATACTTTTGTGTGTTTTTATAATGGTAAATGTCATCCTTTTGTTTCCAGGTTTAGGATTCCTTTGAACATTTCTTGTAGTATTGGTCTAGTTGTAACAGATTTCCTCAGCATTTTTTTTGTCCAGGTTTTATTTCTCCATTTATGAAGAATAATTTTATTGGATGTAGTATTCTTGGCAGAGAGTTCTTTTTTTTTTCCAGCACTTTAAATATATCATCCCAATCTCTTTTGGCCTGTAAGGTTTTTGAAGTTGAGAGCTCTGTTATCAGTCTGATGGGATTTCCTTATAGGTGACTAGATACTTTGCTCTTGCTGTTTGAAGGATTTACTCTTTATCTTTGATTCTAAACAGTCTTAGTGTAATGTGCTATAACTATTTGCAGTAACTTCCTGGGAATTGCTGAGTCTCCTGTATCTGAATGCCTACATCTCTTGCTTTAGAGACTTGGGAAGTTTTCATCTATTATTTTGTTAAATAGATTTTCTAATCCTTTTTTGTCTCTTTGCCCTTGGGGATACCAAAAATTCAAATATTCATTGCTTTATGTTGCCCCAAATGTCACAAAGGTTTTGCTCATTCTTTTTTACTCATTTTTTTCCTTTATTTTTGTTGGACTTGAGTATTTCCAATTTCATCAAGTTCTGAGATTCTCTTTTCTGCCTGATTTAGTTTTTTATTGAAGCTTTCAGGTATGTTTTGTATTTCCTTCAATTAATTCTTCAGTTCTAGAATTTCTGTTTGGTTTCTTTCTTTTTTTTTTTTTTTTGAGTTGGGGTCTAACTGTGTCGCCCAGACTGGAGTGCAGTGGCCACTCTCGGCCACCGCAGCCTCGACCTGCTGGGCTCCGGCGATCCTTCCGCCTCAGTCTTCCAAGTAGCTGGAAATACAGGCACGCGCTACCATGCCCGGCTAATTTTTTGATTTATTGTAGAGATGAGGTCTCGCCAAGTTGCCCAGGCGGGTCTCGAACCTGCGGGCTCAGGCAATTCACTCACCTCAGCCTTCCAAGGTGCGGGATTACAGGCTGAGCCACCAAGCCCGGCAGTACTGTGTTTAAATAGGTCAGGAGCACATCTTTCAAACTCAGCCTTTAATTTACTGTCCTGGTAATTACCTCTAAGCCTGTATCTGTGTCTAAGGAACTCTGGTTCCTGTTGATTTGGGGAGGTTCTTTGAAGGCCTTGTCAGGAAAGTCTCCTCTTTTACCTGTATAACTTGCTGCTTCCTAAATTCTGGGTTATGTTTTCTCTGATTGTTTCCTTCATTTACAAGCCATCCTCCATCTACTGGAAATTCTTCAGCATTTTCTAACCTAATAAAGTTTATCTTTCCTATGCCTATTATTGATTTATTTTCCTTTTTACATTTTATTCTGTCGTTTTGAAAGTATGGAAAGAGAGAAAGGAGATACAATTCATCATCTTGATCCAAATAAATTCCCTGTTTTGGGAAACTCTTTAGTTCTTTTGAAATTGAAAACCATTGATACATTCACAATCTTCTTTTTCCAGGAGCCCGCTCTGTGGGCTTTGCCACGGCACAGTTCATAGTTTGAAAGCTCTATTCTCTTTAGTGATTTTGTGCTGTCTAGTGGCTCTGTGTGTGTGTGTGCACGCGCATATGTGTGTACATGTTAGAATATTATATAAAGCTATGCAATGTGTATATGTAGATCTAAATGATGATAATTATAATGATGCTTAACATGTGTCAGATACTTATTAGGCGCTAGGCATTTTGCTAATTATTTTATCTACTTAATTTTGTTTAATCGTCACAAAATGTAAACCACCCAAGACTTCATTTTACAAAGGTGAAAATCAAGCTTGAAAAGTTGAACTAAACAGCCCAGAGTCTCTAGGCTCAGGAGAGTTGGAGTCAGGATTGCATTCAGCCCTAGGATTCCAGAAACAGTACTTGCAAAAACTTGGCTGTATTGCTGCTCATGTGTATTTATATTTATTTACTCAAGAAGTAGTATAGACCTCATGTTCTCATATGGATTGAAACATGAGTAGAAATACAAAGATTCTTGGAGACTTCTGCATTGAGCAGCCAAACATTAGGTGGCAAGACAAACTGCATGTGAGAAAAATTTCAGTAATTCAGAGATAAGAGTAAGTTGCAAAGTGCCACATGGAGATTTACCATAATGTCTGGTAAATAGGATGGTTTCCTGATGATTTTCATGAGGAAAAACAATGCCTTGTTTTTTTCTTTTATTTATGTGGAGCAATACCTGATATCATGCCTATAGCTAAGCAAATGCCCTGTCTTGACATCAGAAACATGCCTTGAGGTGTATTGACCTCCTCAAACTCTAGTCATGTAGGGTGTCACGAAAAGCCAGCTTTTCTAGACCACTGACTTAGAAAGCCAATAATTCCCTACCTGCTTTGTTTTCTAAAATTAGTTTAAGCTCACCTTTAAGCATTATCCCCATGGCAAAGTTCTTACAGATTACTAAGTTTTTTCAGTCAAAGTGAAACAAAACCAACACATAGACTGAAAGTGCAGAGCAATAGACTTAGAAACAGTACTATGTGCAAATCTTGTATCTACCACTTAGATTTGCCTGAGTCAGCGATTTCATATTTCTGTACTGTTTTCCTAATTTCTCTAAAAAAGAGAGTGAATATATTTAGTACTTTATAAAATTTGATTCAAAAGATGATATGTGTAAGCCTTACACTAGAAACATGTTTAAATCTAAATAAAGTGTCCTGTCTGTGAGGTAAATATGACATATGAAAGTACAATACCTCATAAACTAAAGTATGACACACATATACTGATATGGGGAAAAAAAGAATCTGAGGACAGATTCTGACCCAAATATACTCACAAAAGCTGTGTGGCCCTGGATAAGTCTCTCAATATTCTTCAAATTTTATTTATTTACCAATAAATTTATATAATTAAACTATTTCAAATTCTAGATGGGAAATAAAATTTGATAGAGTATGGAGATGGTCAACTCATATTTGATACTCATTAAATCCTCTACATTTCTCTTCTTAAAACTTTTTGTGTTACAACCATCTAACTTATAAAACTTAAAATCAAGTGTTTGTATGTTTATGCATACACAATATACACAAACACAGAGAGATGGAAATAGCATTCTTTCTATATTTGTACTACATATTCTGGGAAAACCAATAACAAGTGTTAATGAGAATGTGGAGGCATAACAATCTTTAATTTTCTTTGGTGAGACTGTAAATAGTAATAACTATTTGAAAAGAAGTACGACAGTTTCTAGTAAATAAGAGTTGTTTCTAGTGGATAGTAGAGTAATTCACTTTGAGCTATGTGCTATAGAAAGGTTTTTAAACATGTGCTCAAAAAAGACTGTTATGCCTTATGTTGTTTAAAAGTTCAACATATTGACAACCTCAATATCACCAATAAGTCACCAGATGAACATTGTGGTCTGTTTATATAATGGAATATCACAAAGCAATCATATACTCATATAGAGTGAATGAAATGGGTTGTATCAGAGTACATATGGATGATAACATATATTCAAATGAAAACACAGCAAAAATATCATCGTTTACACACATTGTGCACACACAGATAGCAAAAGTATAAAACCCCGGATAGAAATGGCATCCACCAATTTCAGTGTAGACATAATTTTTGGCAAGAAATGGAAGAAAAGATGGCATTGCCTGTATCTGCCACATTATGCTTATTGAGAAGAAGATGATGTGAAAGCAAATATGTTCAAATGTTAATATCATTTGTTAAATCTATGTGGAAGGTATAGGGCGTTGAAGAAATAAATCTTTGCATCTGTCTATTGGCAGGCTCATAATACATACAAATAAACTATTTAAAAAACTATGAAATGCCTTCATTTACCTTAAATTCTTTCTGAATAATGGGCATGTAGTTCAGATGGGGGAACATATATTTGCATTTTCTATACATGCAGTATGGTTATAGAGAGGATGTGATATATGCATGCACACATGGATAAGCATACTCTCTATTAACTTGTAAATAACAATCCTATATTTATACCGTATGTACAATGAGTTGTGCTCCTGCATCTCTTCTCACTATAAATTACTTTGAATTTTCACAAAAAGCAACGTTACATTAATTCAGAGAAATGTTTTTTGACTTATCCTTGATGTAGCAAAGCCACTTAATTATTTTAACAGCTTTTATTGACAAGTTCTTGCCTTCACTTTTCTTGTGTCTGTTCACTCTTTCCAACCATTGGTGAAGACAGACTCATGATTTTGTTCTACTCTGCTTTGTTTCATCGTTTTTTGTGAAAACAGGCTGGACACACTTTAATAATCTTTGTTATTAACATATTTTAACTTTCAATCTGTTAACTAAGACATAGTATATTCAGAGTGTACTTGGGTCATAAAAAGGCGGAAATCTGCCTTTACATCTCATGAAAATGTCTTATGAAATGTCTAGTAATACACCCACCTAATTGCAATTTCCTGTAACTTAGAGTGGCTTTTAATATAGCTTATTTTTTTTATGTTTCACTGTAACCTGACTTCTGGATTATGTGATTTGACATCAGAAATAACTTAGATGAGATTATTTCCTTGTATTTTTACTCCCAGGATATGTGCAGTAACAATCTTTTCCATGAAAAAAAAATTAATAAAACACTCAAGAAATAAATGAACCACAATTCCACCAATTCAAAATAATTACAAGGAGGATTGACCTGAATCTGGAAATAAAGGAAATGTTTAAAAAGGCACCATATGTTTACTTTCAACTGAGCGCAGTAACGGGGCTCACTTAAAGCAGTGTGCCTAAGCAAATGTTCTGCCAAGACCATTATAGTCAACAGAAAATACTTTCTTCATACTCTGTTAATTATTGATGGTACTGCTGATGTGTTTTTAAAAGTGCTTGAGAATAGTGGTTTTTTAAAGTAAGTTAAATACTCCTTCTCTACCTCCCAAATCTTGCTAAACCAATACTTCCTTTGTAAAGTATATTTCTTTTCTAATTGTTTTGAATTTTTAAGTGTTACGACAGGTTGATAAAATCACCCATGTTCATGAGTCCAGGTGGATGTATGTAATTTTTTTCTTTCTTTTTTTTTTTGTAAATCTGAAAACATCAGATTAGCTCAGAGTTAGAGCACAAGAAAAAATAATCAATTTTAAGGTACTTTTTCCCTTTGTGTTTTATTACTGTCAAGTATATGCACAATGTAACAAAATTTGCCTGTAAAGTAACTCTTTCAAAGACTTTGATTATTTGAAAATATATTTAATTTTACCCTTGATAGACACTTTGGTTGGGTTTAGAATTTAAGTAAAAAATATTTTGTTTTGTTTTGTTTCTAAGATCAGTGAAAACATTACTGAAAATATTTATTTCTGAGATCCAGAATTGCTGGTTATGTATAGTTTCAGTCTGATTTGCATTTCTTTGTAAGAGGTTCTTACTTCCTGGAAATTTTAATAATTTCTATGTATTCATGGTGTTCTGAAAATTAATGAGTTATATAAGACATTTTAATATATATTATATATATATATCTTGATCTGTTTACCAGTTTGAAGGTACCTTAAATTTTAAAACTTATATCATTCAGTCATTCAGCTCTAAAAAGATGAGTTTTTAAAAATAAATTTCTTGATCATTATTGCGTCATCCCCATACTTTGTTCTATATTCTTTTTCAGAGATTCTTTTGTCACAAATTGGACCTCCAAGGTAGGTCATATTCTCTATCTCCCTCTTTCAAATACACACACCCACATAAACACACACACACACACACACACACACACACACACACGAAAAATTTGCTCAAATTCATTTTTAGTTTTTGTATGAAGTTATTCTTTATTTCTGACCAGTTACGTTTTTTAATTTCTGAGATCACTTTCTCGGTCTCGGTATATTTTTTGTCTATAAGCTCCTTTGCATTTTTTCCTTTTTTGTAGTAAAAATAATATTTTTGTCAGGAAGTCATGTTTTCTGATTTTGCTTAACTTCTAATATTTTCAACAATCAAACATCCCTCACATGGCAGCTTTTTTTTGTTTGTTTGTTTTCTTTTCTTTTTGTGGGGAGGAGAGTTGAAATAGTCTATCCCATAGAGGATTAATTCTACGTCTGTTAAATTATAGTCTTGGTGAATTTTGTAACTGGTTCAGGTTTGCAAGTTTGCCTCTTTCAGTTGGGCACTACAAAGGGCTTAAATTTAAATGGCAATCTTCTCCTATTTATTACACAAAACATATTGGTACCAATTTTAAATATATACTTCATTTCTGTCTCCTTTTTCATTTGATATTCTTGTTTTTCTTCTGTTTCTATTATACTACAAATTTCATATAACCTGTTATATTTTATATATCTTTGAAATTCACTGTTTGTACCATTAAGAATATATTATGTGAAAAACTCATCACAGTAAAGAAATAAACAGAATAAACTATCTGGCTAGTTTTCAATTAGTATTTTATAACCAAGAAACTGTATACTTATGTTTAATTAAAAGATATAAACAAAATACCAATAACAAAGAGTAACATATGCATTAAGTTTTCAAAAGTTTGATGGAGATAATTTTAATCAATATAAGACTTCCAAATATTTCCCATTTCATGAAATGTTTCTTCACCACATTAGCCTTTACTCATCTCTTCCTTTTTGAAGACATTATGTCTTGAAGACAGCTATTGTTTTCTTTTTGCTTTCTAGAAAATTGTATCTTTTAATTTTCTGTATGTAAAAATAAAGGCAATTAGACATGATGTCCATGTCTAGAATGTCACATTTAAAGGACTTAGCTAATATATAGTATGTATGATTCTGTCTTGGAATATGATTTGCTTATCTTTTGCCCCAGTAATGTTGCATATTAAACCACCTTCTAAAAATGGTAGCTTAAAACAACAACCATTTATTTTTTCTCACATTGTGGTTCTGTTGATTTGGTCCAGTTTCAGCTAATCTTTCTGGGCTTCCTCATGATTTGCAGTCAGTCGGGAGGTTGGCTGGGACTATGTGCTGGAATGGCTTAATATAGAACAACTGAAATGACTTGGATGACTAGGACCATTTATTTCTGTGTGTGTGTGTCTCCTACATCTTTCCAGAAGTTTACTTCTGGCATAGTCTCATCATTTATGCATAAGAATGGGCAAGGTGGATCTCAGAGGAAGACAAGTGGAAACACACACACACTTGCCAAGACTTTGATCATGTTTGCTCATATTCCACCAATCCAGTGTCAGGGGGGCAGAGATACAAGTTACAGAGTACATGATGTGGAGAAAAGTCATTAACTGAGCCAAGTAAAATAATCCAGAGGAATTAAAACCTTTTGCTGGAGGGGTTTCGACTGGGGAAAAAAAATGACTTGGGATAAGTTTGATATTGATCTTCAAATATTGCATAACAATTGATTACAATAGAGCACTAGAAAGAACAAAAGAAGAATAGTAAACATTTTGAGTTCTAAATCTGTGCTAGATGTTTAATGTACATTCTTACTTTTTACTCTTGTAATATCCTTATGAAATAATAATTGTTATCTTCACTTAACAGATGAAAACATTTAGATTCAAAGATGTTGAAAAACTTTTACAATGTCCCATTAAATAAGAGCTCAAAGAATCAGGGCCCCAAATCACACTTTCCTGGTTTTAAGATCATCGCTGATTACAAAACTCTGCTCTGCCTTCTGAGAATTTACCAACTGAGGGCAATGGTTGGAAGTTCTTTGAATGTTAGCTTCGTCTCAAAATGAGAAAAAGCATTCACAGCAATTAGAATAATTAAAAAATGAAATACGTTTCCCCGAAGGCAATGCTTTATCGATGCCTGGAAGTTTCAAGCAGAATCTGAAGTTGCAACTTGGCAGACATATTGAAGAAATAATTTTAGCCTCTGACAAGGAAGTAAGAATCAGGTTTTTACTCAGAAATCTTTGACTCAGTTAATGTAACCATATGAGATCATCACAGAATCATGGAATTGGAAGAGTCCTTATATTGCATAAAGTCTCAAGTTCTCATTATACCAGTAAGACACCTCAGCCCCAGGTAGATAAAATAACCTTATCAAGATCACAAGTTAGTTAGAAACAAAGTCAAACAAGACTTATGCCTCAATTCTCCCAGGGAAGTTCTCTATAGGTAAGTCTAAATATAGTGTATGGCCACAATAATTAACAATAAAAAATAGTTTAAGGAAATTATTAGAGTAAAAGTAAAGTTATTAAAAGTTAAAGACTTAGACATTCATTGAAATTAGGATCATCTTTTACCTTTAGATAATATAAAAACTAAAAAGATCAGCAAGTGTTCTGGGTGACATCAGACAGCTGGTTTATACTTCAGCTCTAGTATTTAGCTCTGTAATTACCACCAACTTATTTAAACCTCTGTGCCTTTGTTGTTGTTGTTGTTTTTCTTTTGTGTGTTTGCTTTTTTCCAAATATAATGGGGATCACTCTCATAGGGTTGTTGTGAGGAATAAATTAAGACAACTGGTAGGTCAGTGGGTGGTAATGATTGATGCAGAGAATCTGACCTTTCCTGAGATCAGGACAATGTTATTACTGCATCTTCATCTTAGAAGAGAAAAACTTTGAAGTTGGAGATTGTATTAGCTGTTGTACCTGAATAAGATTAAATGCTATAGAGCAAAGATGAGAAATCCTGTTCATAAGACAGTGGGGTTTGAGTTATCTTATAACACAGCAGTCATCATGGTAGTAATATTAGAATATTTAAGGTCACTACTAAAGCACCAAAGTGAAACTTTACAAGTGAGAACACACGAAGAAAGTCTGAAATCCATACCAGACCCAGCCATAAGGTAACCCTACAGTGTTCTTAAGCAAGAAGTCAGAGGAGCCTGACCCAGAATCAGTTGGTTCTGAGCAAACTTGAGGCAAGAGAAAAAAAATCATGACATTCTATACATGTTATTTAAGGCAATCTGAATCTAGATTTTTCCAAAACCACACTTAGCTATGTTTTTGCGCTAATGTTTTTTTTCTTATAAATGTGTTTATTATTTATTTATTTACTTTAATAAATTACTGTCGGTTCAATTGCACTAAAAGAAAAACAGATATTCTACACCATGGTGAAATATTTCCTAATGACAAAGATTCTTTCTTCCAAAGAGAAATTGGAGGAATTAGAGCTGATGAAAACCAATCTCCTGGGAAATTATAACTTTAGTACATATATATATTATGCTTTTATTCATCAATTATTTCATGTATTTAAACTGTATGCCCTCAAAACTAAAAGAAAAAAATCTATTATTTTGGCACTACAGAGATGAGAAACATAAGCAGATAGGAGAAGTTTGCCGAGAGAATAGTAGTTGGTAGATCACCAGTGCTTTTCAGAATCTTCAGAGCAGTGGTGTACAGGACTTACTTTGCCTTTGTTTCTAACTAACTTGTGATCTTGGTCAAATAATTTTATCTATCTGGGCCTAAAAGTATCTCATGGTATAATACAAACTTGAAACTTAATGCTATTTATAGATTCTTTCAATTCCATCCTTCCATGTTGATCTGATCTTGTCACATTATCTCAGTCAGCTCCATGGCTTCTCTTCAGCAACATGAGCTTTTCTTCAAAAAGATAATAATCTTTAGAGAGCCAGTATGATATGTAGTATTAAAATACTAGAAAAAAACAATTAAGAAGTTACTGTATCAGCTGCAATAACATAGGTTATAAGTAACAAAAAACAACTACACTAACTGAAGCAAGTAAAGATTATTTTCCCTCACATAAAAAAAGAAGTGCAGAAAGGGAAATTGTTGTGGATGACAGTTTAATAGCACAACCATGTCAGAATGAATTCCTCTAAAATGCTCATGATTTTATCTTTTGATCTTAAGTTGGTTGCTTAAGGTATTGCCTAGTTATCCACAGAGAGAAGCAGGAAGAGGGAAGTGGACCTCTTTTACCAGAAAATCAAAGCTTTTCCCAAGACACTTAGAAATTTAATGATAATCCTTGCAAAAAATACAAGTAGAAGTGTTATGGTTGGTTCAGGCCAATCATGATTCATTTGTTGGGAATCGCATCATTGATCCATACAAATGGGAGTTTTAAGTACTGAGTAAGAAATTCCAAAGCTTAACAAACCATTTTCATCCCACTGTGGACTAGAATTTCTCTGGAGATTTCAGCCAAAGTAATATGAAACAAAAGTAATACATAGAGCTTTGAAGGAAAAGAGATGGCAAAATTTTTATTTCTTTCAGATTTTATTATCTACTCAGGTAACAAGAGGGAATTAATTGAAATTGACAGAACTATTAGAACAAGTTAGGAATTTGAGTTGAGTCATCTGAAATAGGGTCAGCATATTAACTTCAATGCAAAAATTCACTATATACACGTGTATGGACATAAAGAATGAAATGATAGATAATAAAGACTATAAGGGTGAGGAGGTTTTAAGGGGGCAGATGAGAAAAAACTACTTAATGGGCATAATATATATAATTTGGATGATGGATATCCTAAAAGGCCTAACTTGACCACTATACAATCTATGCATGTAACAAAATTGTACATGTATCTTATAAACGTATAGAATATAAAAAAGAGACAAATCTAAGTGTGCTTTTTTACAACAAAAATCTTCATGTAACAATAAAAAGAAAATATCTAAAATAAATCTAAGAAAATTTTCAGCAGACCTTTTGTAACCAGAAAAATAATTACACACACACACACACCACACATATATGGCTGTGCATATTTTATTGAAATCACAAAAACGAAGAGCTCATAATACTGAAGGTGATAGTATTTTTTTCCAAACTTATAATGCAAAACTCATATAGAAATGGAGCTGGTAAGGAATAATAAAGAAATAAGGAAGAAAGATAAAAAGAAAAGTGATGGCATAAATGATTCAAAATATGAATAAAGCATAATTTCTCATTATTTGTATTCTCTAAACTTTTATCAAGAAAAAACATAACAAATTTTACTAATTTATTTTTGTATCCCTCATTCTTTTGGTTTCTGTTTTTGGTTTTTTACAGAGTGGTTGAAAAACAATAAGAAACTACAGAAAATAATTTTTAAAAATTTCGAGTTTATGTTATTCAAATTGTACGTTATCAACCATCACACAATTAGAGCTTGCCAACTCAAATTTATGCTGTCAATTATTACAAATAAAAACCAAAAGATAAGATAAAATTTAAAATAAAAACAACGAATTTCTCTAGTTCTATTGGTCAAAGAAAATCAATGTAAAACAATAGGCCTGCATCTAAGTAGCATATGTATTCATTTTCATTGTCAGCATTTTTACATGTGGTGGAAATGAGGCCAATATTTGATTAGGACTAATTAGCTATAAAGCTTGTTTGGAGCTTGTTTTAATCTTCAGTCTGCCCTTTCCTATTTGCTTTATTAGTTACATATTACTATAGATGCAAGTATACATGAAAGGAAAAAGAACAGATTTTTCAATAAGCAGTAACATAAGCTGCCTACTCAGATATCTGGCAAAACCAACATCCTTTCCATGGCAGGCACTGCAAAGCCTCTCCCAAAGTCTTTCAAGGAGAGACAAAGTAGTGCCTGGTCGTTAAACTAAGTAAAAAGAACTACTTTTGCCTTCATCTTCAAACAAAGCAAAGAGAGGATTATCTGTGCTCATCTGCAACTGTGTTAATTTTGACTTTTTTTATAATCCCTACCAGAAAGAAAATCTTGACAAAAAATGTGGAGAACACTGGTGTGCTCAGTTGAAATTGAAGGCATTATACTTTCTTTTTATTAATTCTATATACATAGGGTGAAAGGGAGAGAAGAGAATCATCTGTTTGGAAACAAGAACACAGCGATATTTTGCAAAATCTTTTAGAATTACACCAAAATGGTATGTTGTACCTCTTCTTCTGCATGAATGCTAGCCATGTATTTGTATGAAATATTTTTAAATAGTGCCAATATGTTTCACAAGGGATCATTTCTTTTAGGGTAACTTGAAGGCAAAAATAGACCAAATGATTGGTGTATTATTTAAAATTTCTAAGGAGTCTTAAATAAATACAAGGTTAATTCTTGAGAAGAATTTAATAGTAGAGTGAAACAATTTGATCTTCATATATACATGAACTGTGAGAACATGACTGAGGAGATCTCTGGATTCAAAATGGATCTCACTGAGGAGGCCAGTTTTGATTTTTCTTAGATTTCACCTCCTCTATCCCCGTAAACTTTAGTGCTTGCTGCAAATTACCTGAGGCCAAGAAACAAGCTCCAATCTCCTAGAAAAATATTTAGCCTGGACTTAAAAGCAAAATTAGCTTCACTAGACACAAGTTGTTGGTAGATAAAGAACTTCTCATCTCTATAACATATAAAAAAGACAGAATTTGAGTGTCTAAATAATTGAGTGTCTACTTAAGTATTGTGAGATTCTTTGTCTAGGGTCTATTTAATTAAATAAATTGTTCTGCCTTGATAAAGAGGGAATATTGTGATAGGTATACTACTTGGAAGGGAAGATGGTTGTAGTGTCCAGCAAATTACTTATTCTTATTAAAGAGGAAACTATTACATTTTATCTAGTTAATTCCTTAAACCAGACCATTAGATTTATGATCTTGGAGGGCATTATTTAGCCCATGATTTTTTAAAACATACTGGGATATATTCATTTCAAAATTATTTAGTAAGTGAGTGCTTATTTAATTATATGGGTAACATAAGGGAGAGCCTAGTTCCGTAAGAATGGAGAATAACTGGTAAATTTATGCATTTATTGGCACACTTTTCAGAATAAGTACTGAATGTCTACTATAGGGAAGTACAATACATTTTTCTCAAACAAATATTTAGAAAAATAAATGATTTAACAGTTAAAAACAACAGGCATATAAAGCTGGGTAAGATGGGAGTTGGTTTCTCAAACATAAACTAACTTCTAAAAAATACAACACTTGTTTACAAAACTTTAGGCATTCTAGCCTTGTTAGAACACCAGCAATCTGAAAACTAGCACCAAGCTAAAAAGTAGAAAGCAAATCATGCAGGGTCTTAGTGCGATAGTTTCTATAATATGAATGTGGAACTATTAGACACTGAAGATTGATGAACAGGAACACAACATAATCAAATGTTATTTGAGTTTTAGAGATGTCTCTTACATAAACAGTATGGAACACACATTGAAAGAGGAAAAGTGAAAACAAAGCAGGCGATTATCATGGAGACACATGAATAGATAAGGTGAATGAGGTCAGAGCTTGGAGGTTGACAGTGATACAAAGGGAAAGCACACAAATCATCAAATCAGGAAAAAAATAGCCTCTCACTACAGATCCTGCAGCCATTAAAGGAACCATAATAAAATACTTGAATAACTTCGTGTTTATAAATTTAACAACTTAGAAAAAAAGAATCAAGAATGAAATTATAACAATTAAATACATTGAATTCATAATTTAAATCTCTCCCTGATTAAAAAAAAATCTCCAGACTCATATAGCTTCACTGAATGATTCTGTCAAATATTTAAAGAATTCACATTGATTTTATACAAACTCTTCCAAAAAATAGAACATAAGGGAATGCATTTTAACTCATTTTATAAGGCAAACCAAAGAAAGAGAGTACAAAATAAGAAAACCATGAACTAATATTTCTCATGAATATAGATGGAAACAGCTTCAACAAAATCTTACCTAATCAAATCTAGAAATTATGCATATCATTATATACCATGATCAAGTTGAATTCATTTCAGATATGAAGATTTGCAGTATAAGTTTTTGACAATGTATTGGGGTGCTTCCTCATGGAGACTTGGTCTTCCTTTATTCAAGAGCTTTGAGCTCTGTAACCTGATTCAAATTTGATAATTTATTTTCAATGTTCATAAAAATTTTTATGAATCTCTTTTTATGACTCAAATTAGATTTTTGTTCACTTGACCTATAATTTTTCTGCTTATCTAGATCAAATAAGAATTTATTAGGCTTCCTATCTATTTTACTTTTAGGAACACCATGATCAACTAACTGAAACCATAGGTCTGAGGCATTAAGGCTATTCTAATTGCTACTTGGACTCTGCTGTCCATTATGGTAACCATGCCTACCTTACCTTTGGTGATTGAATGCTGCCACTTAGCCCCTGCAAACCCATGATCTACTTAAACCCTTTAAATTTATATTTATATGCTGCAAGTTCTGGTCTACAGAGAAAAGCAATCACAGAGTTCTTCAAGGATGCTGGAGCTTCCCAGATGAATTTATTTCTTGCAATATTGGTGAAAGGTATGTATTCTGGAAGGTCCCAGTATGAGTGAATAGGTCTTAAGTGAAAAATCCACTCTAACATTCTGGTATCCTTAAGTGTTTGGATTTTTTCCTGTTCAGTAAATTAAAACAAGTTTGGCACTTACTGTTGACTACCTTTTGGTTCATGTTTCAGCCAACAAATCAGACAAATAGGGCCTTTTCTACTTTCCTATGTTGTGGCATTAAATACAGAATTTCTTCTTAGTAGATTCACACCAATAAATTTTGTCTGATCCAACTTTATGTTCTTTCCACCATTAGCACAAACTCTTAATAGCCATTTTTGCAAACGCTTAATAGTCATTTTCACATACATTCTCAAGAGTTCTATCTATATAGATTTAAAGTTTAAATATTTACATTAGAGTATAATACAGTTCTTCTTGGCCCACACTTTGTACTTCCCCTTTAAGAGTCCTTCTGGGACTTGAGTCCAGTTCTATAAGCAAAGAGCAATTGTATGGTAGGTTCTGAGGAAAATCTAGTGTTTTCTAAGACAAGTTCTTTAGAAAAGGCCATTACTAATTCCTTAGGCAATGCGTGATTAATCTACTCAGACAGGGGTAGAGAGGTTGCTTCTACTGGAAAAGTAAACTCATCAAATTTGGAGATTCCTGTCAAGTCTCCCACTCAGATCTGATGTGTCTGTGCCTGTTCCAGCATGGGGGAGTGGTGTCTGTCTCTTTCAGTCCCATGAAAGGATAGCCTCTGGGTCCCAAGATGGAGGCTGGATGGAGCTGTGTGGTGCAATGCCGGTGTCTGCCAGGTCCTGGGACTGAGAAGATGGCACCCATTGGCATCCAGTCACTGGCATGGGAGCTTTATTCCAGATATTTATAACCTGTCTTCTCCACACTTCCTCCTGCTTTTGCCTGGTTTGCTGCTGCAGGTGATGGCGTGGACCGGCTGCCCGGTGGTGAGGGGCAGCTGTTCTCTGCTTCCTTCTCTCAAGAGAGCCAGGAGAACGGCAGATGATCCTGTGGGCCCAGGCCTCCAATCTCAGAGCGGTGGCGGGTTGCTGTCACCTCTGGAGGTGCATGGGTCTGAGTCTCCCCTCAGAAGGACTTTCACTCATCCACTGGCACACACCCACTCATGCAGAGTGTCTTTATGGACACTCGCTTTTGTGGAGACTCTCACAGTCCAACCTGTTCTGTCGCCATCTTGTCCAGAAGTCCCAGAAAATTACTTTCTTTAAGATAACATTCTTTCAGTAAAATAACAGATGCATGTGATTATTCACTTGTTAGGTGATAAGAATTGTGGTAGAGAAGTATTGTCCTCAGGGGCATTCCATCTGGTAGAGGAATCACATCATGTACATCTGAAACAAGAAATGATTCCAGGTCTTAAAATAACCTTGTCCAAGTCAATATACTGAGATTTTTGCCTAATGATCTTTTGTGGTTAAAAAAGTTACATATTTTGTAAATCAACACAAACAAAAAAACTTGAAACAAAGATTTGCTCAAGGACAGAAAATCAAACTGAGCCCTTTCTTCATATCTTTACTAAAAATAAAGCAGAAAAGAAAAAATGGATTATCATGTTTTGAGTACTTTTTTTTTATATTTCTTTTTTTATACTCCTGTCTCCCAGAAACACAATGATGTCAGTTAAAACCTGAAGAATGGGAAAGCTTCGGCTTTACCCAGGAGATATTAAACTCTTTCTTATCAATTTTTGTTTGTTTGTTTGTTTGTTTGAGTTGGAGTCTCACTCCTTCGCCCAGACTAGAGTGCAGTGGCACGCTCCTGGCCACCGCAGCCTCGACCTGCTGGGCTCTGGTGATCCTTCCGCCCCACCTTCCAAGTAGCTGGAACTACAGGCTTGCGCTATCATGCCTGGCTAATTTTTGATTTAGTGTAGAGGTGAGGTCTCACCAAGTTGCCCAGGCGGGTCTCGAACCCACGGGCTCAGGCAATTCACTCACCTTGGTCTCCCAAAGCGCGGGATTACAGGCTGAGCCACCGAGCCTGGCCGGATTTTTGTTTTTCTTTTAACACTATCAACTGTTTTAAGCAAGTTTTAGTTAATTGAGTTTTGCGTGCTGCTATTCATGGGGTGCTTTGTCAAAGAAAAAGAAAAAGAAAGAAAAGAAAAAGAAAGTAGTAAAGAAAGAAAAGAAGACATACATACACACATTAAACTAGTATACATGCCAGAATATCATAGTTAATTCAAACAGAACTGGTAGCTTTTGTAGTAGGGAACATGTTTACTGAAGCAGAAAGTATTATCTGTGCCAATTAGCTTTCCCAAAATATCTTGGCATAAATGTGCTTAAATTCATTTGAAATATCACATTCTTTATGAATTCTCCATGCTTGACAAACTATCTCCTCATGCAATCACTCTATTTTGTGATACTTGTTTGTAATATCAATTCAAAATTTCACACCCTAACGAAAACTTTTAAATTCAATAATCATCATTTAAAAATTATCAATTGATAATGTTATGTATGTTAATAGTTTTAAAGTTAGAATGTTTTTAAACATTAATTTATTTTATATAAATATGTCCTATTTTGTAATTTAAGTTCATTCATAAGTCTTAGTTTCTTTATGTAAATTACTTTGATTTCTATTTGGCTTACTATCTAGGAATATGTTGAAAGTGAAAGTTCACATTGTTTGCATCTTTTTTTTTTTTTTGAGTCATTTCTTAGAGAGGAACAAGCAAGAATTATGGAAAGTTGAAAAATAATGGAGACCCTCAATCTATTGGTCTCTTATAGGGCTAAACTTTCCCCAGGTGATTCCAGCATGCTGGTAGATTTAAGAACCATGGATTTGTATGAACCTGGCCATGTACTCATCCTTAAACCACTCAACACTGACCTAGATCTGGGGTTATGTTTTGTATATTGTAGGCTTTTTCATAAGTGTGAGTATAAGAAGATGAAAACAGGGGAAGGAAACAAGGCAGACAACCACAATGTTGATTTAAACAAAAACAGAATATTTTTTCTTTTTAACTTAGCCTTAATATTATACATATTAGAGGTGGAATAAAACCTGGAATACATAGGGTTCAACTCCAAATATACAAAGAAGAAGGAAAGTTGAAACTGACCTGAACTGTTCATTGCAAAAAATTCTATCCCAACTCTCTACATATCCAAATGACGTCCTTCAACTGATCATGGTCTTATCTTTGAGGCTTTTTCTGATCATTAATATGACAGTGATCAATCTTTTCTCTGTAGCTATATATACTTACTGATTATTACCATTTCGTAGCACTTATTATTTTTCCCTGTATGCTTTCATTATTTATAATTATTATGCATTTTCCCCAATAGATTGTTTAAAATAATAGTCCAGGAGGAATAGAAAAATATAATAAATAATCCCTAAAAGAGGCATATCTAGATTTTATTCAGCCAATCTAAGTAGGCATCTTTAAGAAAACAAATTTTAAAATATAAATATAAAACTAAATATAGAAATATTGGGCCAGGCACAGTGACTCACATGTGTAATCTCAGCATTTTGGGAGGAGGCCAAAGTGGGAGGATCACTTTAGCCCAGGAGTTTGAGACCAGCCTGGACATAATGAGACAACATCTCTACAAAAAATCAAATAATTAGCTGTGGTGGTGTTTGCCCGTAGTCCCAGCTACATGGGAGGCTGAGGTGGAAGGATCACCTGAACCCAAAAGTTGGTGGCTACAGTGAGTCATGATTGTGATTATGCCACTGCACTCCAGCCTGGGTGACAGAAATAAAACATGGTCACCAAAAAAAAAAAAAAAAAAGAAAAGAAAAGAAAAGAAAAGATAAAGAAAAAAATTGATGTATTGATTTATACTTAATTATAAAATAAATCACAAAATTACAAAAGTTAAAAATATGACAAATACTCCAAACATTGCAAAAATTACAAAATGGCAATTTTTGAATATTAGTTGTCATCTTTATAATGCTTTATTCTTACATGTTTTGATTCTTACTCCTTGATTGCCTTTCCATATGACAATTTTTACATTTTCTTTGTAGAGAGTATAAAGGTGGTTTACTTTTTCTTTAGCATGCTTGATTTTTAAATATTTATTTTTTTTATTACATAATACATATAGTCTAACATAAACAACTATTCAGGTTTGTAGTGTTACTACACAATTGTGTGCTATGATGGCAAAAATTTAATAAAATATATATTTTGCTATTTCCATCAAAACGGGAAAATCAGTGCAGTAACTATGCACTGATATTATCAAATATATATCTGACATGGAAGAACTTTTGTTTTTTAGATGTAAATAAAAACTAAATTTTCTGCTTATAACTTTATATATCTGGTGATTAGAATAATTTTCCACAGACTGACTTCTGCCTCTACATATTTCAAACTTTTTATCTCATTCTATATCCACATGTTTTTATTTCCAGATGCCACTGGACAAGTTAATTTTGCAGTAAGACCACTTAATCCAAACTTTAGCTTCACAACTCTGAGTGAATCAGCATGGAGGTCAGTAGGGATAGTCCTAAAATGTATTTCTACAGAGTAGGTGGGTAACAATGACCTTAAATAAACACAGATGTGTGTAAAACTACATAACATACGACACAAGACCCAAAATAATTATATAGCTCTACAGCTTCCCCTTAGCTAATCCTCTGGAATGCCCACAACCACTATAAAACCCTGCACAAAAGAAGTAAAGGGGATGCAGAGATATTGAATAATAATAGGCAATGGACTTAATTGATTGTGGTTTGACAAAAACGTAGACTCATGTAAACAAATCGCTATATTTCCTTCCTACACCTTTGAAGGGCTTGTATAAATGATGGGTCACAAAGTTTAGGCTTCATTAGCTTCATGGTTAATTCCCTTTTAGAATTAGATTCCTTCTCTGCACCTACCTTGACTGAATAGAAAATGCATTTATGAGGAGTGAATAAATACAGATTATGGAGTTCTAGTCATCTCGTGATATTTTTAGTGGAATTTGGAAAATGAGGAATAAGTTTAAGGGGGTAGTATCTTAAACTTTCTTTTCCACTTTCTATTAACTAGAAAATGAAAAATGACATGAAACTGGCATGACAATTACCTCTTTCAACATGGGGGAGATTTCAAATCCGACTGGGAGAAGCCATATTAGTTGTGTGACGACGTAAAATTGACATAAAAATGAAAATGGAAGTTTCAAATCAAAGCCAAGTTCCGTGGAATTGAAATCTAGAAGAACAGAAAATTCTGGAATCATGATTTCTTAAATCAGAAGTCAGGATGCTAGTTCATGCCAGAATCAAACCCTGTCATAGCAATAGGAAAGAGAGAAAAAGATCAGAAAAGTAAAACAAACAAACAAAAAAACACAATGCTTAGAGACCTGTGTAAACATTTTTCAAAAATGATAAAGAAGATTAAAAATAACAGTAAAAAAATCAAGATTGAAGTAAAGGAGACCCTGAGGTAGAGTCTGGTCACTTCCTAGAGTTAAAATTCAGTCCTCCTGGTTCATTTGAGTTCCTTGTAGATCCTGGATGTTAGGCCCTTGTCACACACATAATTAGCAAATATTTTTTCCCATTCTATGGGTTATATCCCTGCTCTCTTGATGGTTTCATTTGCTGCGCAGAAGCTTTCAGTTTGATGAGGTCTCACTTGTCTATCATATTTTTTATGTCATTTTACATTTGGGGATTTAATCATGAATTGGCTGCCTACTCTTACATGCATATGTGTGTCTTCTACATTTTCCTCTGTGAGTCTTAGAGTTTGAGGTTTTACATTTAGGTCTTTGATACATTTAGAGTTGATTTTTGTTTATGGCAATAGGTATGGATCCTGTTTTATTCTTCTGTATGTGATCAGCTAGTTTTCCCAGCACCATTTGCTAAATTAAGTCTCTTTTCCCCAGTAGTTGTTATTGCTGGCTTTGTCGAAGATGAATTGGTTAAGAGGTTGAGTTTTTGCTTCCAGAATCTCTGTCCTGTTCCATTGGTCTATATGTCTGTTCTTTTACCAGTACCAGGCTGTTCTGGTTATTGTAGACTTATAACAAAGTTTGAAATAACATTACTAAACAGTGGGCAAAAGATGTGAATAGATACTTCTCAAAAGAAGACATAGGAGCAGACAACAGACACATAAAAAATGTTCAGCCTCACTAATTCTCAGAGAAATGCAAATTAAAACCACATTGAAGTGCTACCTAACTTCAATAAGGATGGCCATCATTAGTAAATAAAAAAACAATAGATGCTGCCAGGGGCGCAGAGAAAAGGGAATACTTTTATACTGTTGGTGGGAGTGCAAACTAGCCCAACCTCTATGGAAAACAGTGTGGTGATTTTTTAAAGAACTAGAAATTGACTTTCCATACAACCCAGCAATACCCCTTCTGGGAATATACCTGGAGGAACTTAAATTGTTCTACAAAAAAGATACTGCACTCACATGTTTATTGCCACATTATTCACAATAGCAAAAACATGGAACCAACACTGCTACCCATTGAAAGGGGATTGGATAAAGAAACTGGGGTACATATACATGATGGAATATTAAGCAGCCGTAAAGAAGGGAAAAATTATGGACTTTGCAGCAAACTGGATGAATTTAGAGTCCATCATACTTAGTGATCTATCACAGAAGCAAAGAACTGAATACCACGTGTTCTCAATCATAAGTGGATCCTGAACATTTATCACAATACTACAATAGGGAGATTGGCAGTAGCAGGATACTACCAGGGGACAGTAGGAGGGAATAGGGCATGTGACATTACAAAGGGTACTTGATCCTAAACCAGGGTAATTGAGGACCAATTGGAGGCCTAAACTTCTCCTGCACATAGACTACTCATGTCCTTCATCCTGACTTATCCTGTCTTATAATCCACATCTCAAAATAAAGAGAAAAATAAGATTCAGCCCTCTTATGTGCCTGAAAACTTATATATATACTTTATGAAATAAACTTATTCATTTGTAAATCAATTTATCAGATACTTATTGAGTTCCTACTATTTGCTAAGCACTATACTTTTCTTTGCAGTAACAATTAATGATGCAGCTACCATTTTGGCTATATTTAGCCTTCCAAAACAACGAAGAGAGATATGAGGCCTAGGAATGTATAAGAACTGAAATTCTTAATAAAAATCTAGATCTCTTACCAAACAATTTCAAGTGCCACAATTTCATTAGCATTCTGTCTTAATATAAGATCTTTGCAAAGGACTGGAAATGTGACATTATTAAATGACTTCCAATGACACATCATTTTAGATTGAAAGTGGTGTGTGTGTGTGTGTGTGTGTGTGTATGTAAGGAGAAGAGAACTTTAGAAATTTATTTTTAAATTGCTAAAAATAATACTCATTACATTCTATTTATTCTTAGGAGTGGGTTCATTAGCTTGAAGACTTGGAAAAATACAGATGATGGTACTAAATTGATAATTTACTTAATAGTATTTTTCTTTTTCTCATTGTACTCCTTAATGTTTGTAAATTTTATTAACAAACACTCACAGGAAACTCAAGATTAAAGGCAAGCATGACAAAATTCTAATTATCTTTTGTTGCAAAGGGCCATATGTTTTTGCTTTAACATCAGAAAAAAATAATGAATAATGTACACATTTTAAACAAAATTTTCATGATCTAATGGGAGTAAAAAAGTTAAGCTGGTCAATACATTGCATGGTGACTGCATTTATGACATCTTTAATCATGCCAAAATATTTATCACTCAGCATAAGTACCCATCAATGCGAATGGAAGATGTGGTTTATCACTTTAATACACAATATAATTTTATATCCAACTGGGGCCCTCAAGAAATCTGAAAACATTTTATGTGGGATTGAGGTTTGGTAGATGGAAGTGAATGCGGGGGAGACATGTGGATCCCCGTACAAAGCAAACAGATGTTTACTTTGGAACTTGGCATAAAAAGTTAAGTGAACATTAAAAATATTGATTGTGTGCATGTACTTTGGATAAAGTAGATTTTTAGGCTTGCTTAATGATATATTTGATCTCTTGCAGAGAAGAAAAATGGAGTTGTTTCTAAAAGATTTAAAAGATAAATATTCATCTAATTTTGTTTTGGGAAATATTGTAATTCTGTATTTTCATTTCAGCTGGAAATAAAACAATGAAAGATAATTTGCATCCATTACTAAACAGCAAGCATGTTTCAGCTACCTGGGTTGCAGGGAGCTGGCGTCTCTTCCTCAGGAAGGAACAACTAGGCATAACTAGGAATTTGGTACTTACAAAGTTCTAAACCTATACTAACCAACCTATAGAATATCACTTTTCCAAAGTCAGATGGGTCTTCTTTTCTGTGACTTCTTAGCATGAACACTTTTGGAGAACAGATCTTTCTCGAGTTGGAATCATGTCTTTGTGAGACCTACGTGAGCATTATAATCGAATAACCAGAAAAGCCTATCTCAAGATTTAATCTAAATGAAGAATCATGAGCACCTCTTCTCAAGGCATTTTTAAGAGCCCTAAACTTACCGTCTGATGTCTTTTGAACCAAAGCTAAAAGAAAATCAGTTATTTTAGAGTTTTTGAGTTATTGATAGAAGTTATCAATTTGTGTTAAAATATTTTCATGCCGTCTAAATTTGTAGCCACGATTGAGCAACTTGTTTTGCTAAATAATTCATTTGATTTCACTTCTACCCCAAATTCTGGTTTTTAGCATTTTGAAAAAAATGACTTTGTTATTTCCATGTTTTATACTTTGTGCTTTCTTTATAGCCTGAAACTCCCTCTCTTCTACCCTAAATGCTCAAAATTTACATTATATTCTTTAGCTATGGAAAGACTACCAGAACCCCCACCCTGGCAACATGGTGCCCTAGTCACAACTCAAAATGTCCCTATGCTCCAAAGTTGCTCTTAGTCTATCTACATTTCTTCCCTTTTTCTGCCAAATAGTTCATCCTCTTGATGAAATTTTACCTACCTGGAGAATAAATTAATCTCATTAAATACTTAACTCATTCACTTTAAAGGATGGATGATTAATAGCCAATCTTTCTTGTTGATTTTGTATCTAAAAGTGATATTTCCAAATTGAAGTCTAACTGGATTGACTATAAAATATGATTGAAAATATTTTTCAAAAACTTTTAAGTTTATAAAATAAACAACTTTTTTTAAATGACACTTTTATTTTAGAGTGACTTAAAAAGTTTTTTATATAGAACGTGTCTCCAAATTATATTTTGACTTCTCATTATATATTCTTGTTTCTCTTCTATGCTTTCTTAAGTTTTATGTGAGGTTTTGATTCATTATTTCTCGAACATTTATATTTTGTAAATATATGACTATTATAAGCTGTTTAGATCATTCAATTGTGTTCATAGACCCTCAGGATTATTTCTTATAGATTTTCCTATAAAAGGGAAAATTTATAAGTAATAAGTTTTATTTTATTAAAAATATATTAAACAAAGAGATATATGGACAAAGCGAATCAAGAATCTGCTCCATCTCCCACTTCTTTCCACCCTATCCTGGTATCTAGTAATAAGCAACAACAGACTGCTGCCGGGAGTGAGGCACATGTGTGGAAGAAAACCTCCCCTGAAGCACAGGCCTGCAGGGCCTCTTGAGAGGTGAAGTGTTCCACTGACATCGAAGAAGTCCTCTGGCACCCCAGGAACCACACTAACTAAGAACACGATACCAATAACCAACCACAGTAGGACTAAAGAATCTTGCTATATTGCTCCCAGTATAATAGTGAAAAAAACAAACAAAAAAACCCTCGCAAAGCAGATAATCTTCTTAATCTATTAAAAGTCAAAAATTAAGTTTTTAAATTATTTTTCTGTTGAGAATTGCACAAAATAACTCTTTAAGAAAAGTAGCTATAAGCAAAACATAACACTGAAGTCTAAGGAATGTCAAACTTCTGATAACATTCTTTAAATACTCTATTTTTAATCTTAAAAAGCCTCTATCTTAAGGCAATGGTGATGTTTAATACACTGATGACATTCCTTGAATAACTGAATTTCTGGCCTCTATTTGAAGGGATCACGTCTTCAGGCTTTTTTGCCTATTACTAGACCATGCTACTGAGTGTTGACACTTCTTCAATTTCTGCCATAAGTGGTGTCAGAAGTCCTCTTTTATCAGTCAATCAATCTGCCAACAGAGTCTTCAATCCTTCTCCAAATTTTCTAAGTTAATTCTGACTTCATAGTCTAGTAAGAGCGAGCCAGACCATAGGGAACTGGACAAAAAGGCCACCTTTTTCATGGTTTTTCCTAACAGTGTCCCTTGGTAGCTATACTCAAGAGATGTCTGTCTAAGTGATTATCATGGCCACTTATTAACAAGCATTCAATGTCAAACTATAGTTGGAATATAAAGACATTCCTTGGAATATAAAGACATTCCTTGACTTACTGGCTTTCATTCCTCAGTTTTGAGGAAAAAATCCAATCAGTACAGAATAGAGAAGGAAAAAGAGAAAATTATCACTGATAATTAGTATAAATTTAGTTTTAGAAATACTAAATTTACTTAAACATTATTTAACAGTATTCTACTTATTTTTCAAATGCTGTCATATTTACAGATTTTGCTTCAAGAAAACTTATGAAATTGAATATTGCATTTCTGAAATCTTCTTATATATTTAGCAAATTACATATTTTATAAGGAGAGAAACAATTTAACTTTTGAGAGAGAAGTAATTAGTAGAGATCATTCCCAGACTTAATTATTCTCTCTCCTAATTAGAAAATAATTTTACTTGTTTCTGAGACAGACTATACTGATACTAGTTTCAGTAAAACATTTTGAATTTGTTAGGTTTATTGGTGGCCCAGAAACAAAACTAACAGATTAAGGAGAGTTCTACTCTTTAATTTGCGGTTTAAGGTTGTTGTACGGTTAGGGTGAGATAGTTGTTGGCTGTTTTGTTACTGGTGGTTGATTAGTTTATTTCCATCAAGAAATTTGATACCATGTGAAAAATAATAATTGTATTTTCATTACTACTTCTTAAAATGGAATTTCTTATGCTTTTAATTTATTAGAAATTACATAGAAAAAGGCAGCAAATGTGCATATTAAAAAAA
>CAUYQG010241076.1:0-54104 GCA_963574415.1 Tarsius wallacei | reverse complement strand
AGTCGGCAGGAAGGAACCAGATGGTAATTGTTAAAGGTCAACTTCCCCATTAATGAAAAGAGTAACAATGTAAGCATTTAATATGTAACATAGGGTCATTTTTGTGGGTGCAGGGCTAAGTAAAAAAAACTATATAAGCATGTGAGAATTGAATAAAAATTGGCAGAGTCTTGAGCTCTACCCAAGAAGGTGACTCCTGTTGTTCTTCTTCACCGCTCCTGATTCTCCGGCCTCAGGCCCTGACTCTCTCCTGGAGCTGGTCTCCAGCACAGAATCCTGATTGTAACATCACTTATTTACTCATGGTCCCCAAATATGAAGAGAACCTGTTAAAAATACTTATAGACATGAGTCAGTTTTTAGGAAGAACCAATAGATGAAGGATTTCCAGAAAAGTAAGCAGAAACAGGGAGGCAGAGTTCACCTACGTGGGTCCGGTCTAAGGACATATCCAACTCATCTGGATAATCTCCTATTCGAAGCCACAACGAGAAAATGTAGAACAATTGCCCGATTGCGTCTGGGGTTGGCGGCATCCTGACCCAATTGCTCTAGGGCTACATCCTCCTGAACCGCGCCTGCTCGGGGTGGGGCTGCCACACAGGCTGGGCCTCTGGCCCATGGCTCTGCTCCAGCCAAGACAGGTGCTCCTGCATCTGTCAGTGGGGAAGAGAAAATGTTGTTTCCAAATTTATGTTTCTGGGAGACGTGACCTCTTTAAAATGAAAGCTTTCTGAACTTCCTAAGTCATGTCTTTCCCAATCTTTAGAAGCATGATGAACAAGAATCGTGTCATTTGCCAAAAAGGGGGGAGGAAACTTGAAGTCGCTTAAGTTTTCTTAAGCATCAACATTTATACAAATCGCAAACCATGTTTTGTCTTTTCTGGTAGTAAACACCCACTGACAAGCCTGTGCCTTCCCCTGGGTTCGGACCCCACACAACTGTGCTCCCCTTCCGCCCACCCATGCTCTGCCAAAGGGTCCCTCCCACCTGCTCAGTGGAGCCCCGCTGCTCCACCAGGCTGTGACTCCCTCCTGCAGCAGAATTTCCGGTGCCTCCTAAATCCTCGCCTCCTTCACAGGGAAGTCGGCGGCTCCAGTTGCTCTGCGGCCTCTTCTAAGCACCACAGCATCTTCGGCCTCTCACTTCCCATCAACGGTTCCATGTGCCTTAAGCTCTGGCTTCCCAACCACCTCTCAGCTGAACGATGCTAGCACACATTTCAAAACACCCAGGCCTCGTCTGTGGTACATCTTCTACCCTCAGTTTTGACTCCACTCTCAATGTATCTGACTTAGACCACGTTTTCCAAAAAAACTTTCTTCAGTTTCCATGACAACACCATCTCCTGCCTCTCCTCCCAATTCTCCAGTTACTCCCTGTCTGTGTCTTTTCTGGCTTCCTTGTCGTCCTCCCTCCAGTCCACAGTCCCCAAGGCACTGTGCTGACATCCATTCATGTTGATCCTCAATTGATCAAGCTCAGAGGTCACTCCACTGGGAAGATCCTTCACGCTCAGACTTTCATTTTTCACGTCTCAGTGACTGACTCCCAAATCCAGACGTATCTTCACCTTCATATCTGATGCCACACCCATGTATCTAACGATAAAAACTAATATTAATAAAAGCATACAACCACCAGCATTTATTGGGTACTTACCACGGGCCAGCCACTGTTCTAACCACTTTACACGTGTTCTTTCACTTAATCCTTTCAACACCTTTTGAGATAGGTGCTATTGAGATAGGAAAGAAAGACACAGAGAGGTCATTTTAAGTCAAGGTTGCTCATTTAATGTGGGAGAGCCAGGGTTTGGAGTCCACAGTCCAAACTTCAGGGACATGAGCCTCTCACTGTTTGAAGAGAACTATGTGACCTTCCCCAGCAAGTCACTCATTGCTAGCTTCCACACGACCTGTATTCAACATCAATGCCATCCCTCCTCTGGGTCCTCACATGTTGGAGGCTCAAAATTATTTTTCTTCCCGCATTCATCTTCTTTACATCCAACCAGTGAACAAATCGTGATGACTTTTCTCCATGATGCCGGGAGATGGGACCCCATCTTTGCACTGCCAGCGTCCCCACCAGCCGTCATCAGTTTCCACCTATGCTCTCGCTCCTTCTTATCTGATGAAAAGCTGGCAGCACACGGCGCCTCCACCTGCACCACCAATCTCTCACCCATGATGATGACAAAGTCACACTCCTTATCTTAAAATTCAGCCTTCCCGATTCCAGCCACATGATGAGGTTCAACAGAGCGTGGATCCTTCATGCTGGTCGTGACAGACAAGCATCACCTTCGTTCTTAACTCTATGCCCGCACTGACTTAACTCATCCCACTCTCTCCATCTGAAAAGCTCTCTTCACTTCCTTTTCTTTAAGGCTCCATCGACAAACACAACTCCCTCAACAGTCCTCTGTGCCTGCACACCAGAGCCACCCATGGGCTCTGTGCTTGATGTGTGTTGCTTTTAACACATCTTTCAACTTCTTTCTCCTGGTACACCATGGCACCTCCCAACCTCATGTGCTCACCGCTGAGACTGCAGATGGTTCTTCTTTTGTACTCCTGCATTCTCCCCCATCCCTCCCCAAGCTTAGTCTGGTGCTGAGTGAACTGGCCAATTGTCTTTAATGGAACAGTTAAAACACATAGAGGGTTTCTGGGACCCTCTGTCTATGAGCATATCTCACAACTGTCCATAACAATGCAGCACACAGGCACCACCCATCAAGATGACAAAATTCTGGCTGCAGAGTCACAACATTTTGAGTTTTTTGTTTCACAACATGAACTGCACTTTCAAAAGAAGCCAGAGTTTAAAAAGCCTCAGCCTGGGCTCATTAGTCTGTCCAGTGATGTGCCTGCAAGGAACTCAAGTAGGGGAACAAGGAAGGGACAGGAAACACAAAAGCCAGGATGCTGTCCTTAGGCTGAAACACAAAAAGCAAAGTACAGATAAATTCGAACATTAACACTGGGGAAAATGTGGTTCAAACCCAAAAGTCACGTTTGAGAGGTAAGAATAATGTAAAGATTCAGGCCAGGATTTCATTTGGTGGTGGTAGTGTTGCCCCGATGGGACAGTTACTGTGTTCCAGAAAGGCTCCCAGCACTTTGGCATCATTATGACCCTCGATCTTCCCAATAACCCCACGAGGTAGGTAGCAATGACTATAACTGAAGAATTCTTATTATGGCGATGGGGTGCTATGACTTTAACCAGGCACAGCGAAGTATAAGCAAGCTGTCCAGGCTACACAGCCAGCAAGCCGTAGAACCCAAGTTTGAATCCATGAGTAGAGCAAAACTACAAATCTGATTCTGTGCTTTCAGGTCACTAAAGCAAAGGGGGAAACTATCAACAGTGCCAGAGCTGACTTGAAAAATGGGGAGCTTTGCTAAATCAGCTCCAGCAGCGGCAGCTGGAATGAGCACATGCCCTCTTTGCTCTTGACCCTCTCCGCTCACTCACAGGCAGGGTCCATGAATTCAGATCCATGCACGGTCCACCTTTAGCAAACCGTCACTTGCAGCCATTCATCTCCTTTAATTCTGGTCCCCCTTGGCACTGTGAGGACCGTGACTTCTTAAGAAGGCCTTCATAAATGGCACTTGATGAGCCATACAACAAAGCCCAGTGAGCAGGGGCTGACTTCCCTCACACTCCCAACCACCCTCTGACAGGCCTGAACTGACAGCCCCCTTAAAGGAAGGAAAGTCAGGGCCACGCAGCCACTGCTTAGGGGCAAAGCATAGCCATTGTGAGGGCCAGCCCATCTTCTCTCCCAGTCAAGCTGCTCCAAACCTCAAGGCTCAAGTGAGAAAACCACCCAATTTCCCCTGACGAGCCCAGGAAGGCCATAAGAGCCCCAGGAAGAGTCTGGCAGGAGAAGGAGCTCGGGCCAAGCGGGGCTGGAAGTCAGGGTCCATCCTGGCTCCATAGCCCCTGGCCCAGGAGATTCACCTGCATCCAACCACTGCTCCATCCACAAGCAGAGAGAGAGACAGACAAGAACACAGCCTGCTAACAAGAGGGCCTCACAGAAGCTCCATAACCACCAGGGGCCCAGGCCTCACTGCAGGATGGATGAGTCAAAGATGTTTTGGAAACTCCCAGGTAAGCCTCTGGGCTGCAGGAAGTCAAGAGCCACCCCTGCTCCTCTGTGCTTAAAACAAGCACCCTCACTTGGTATCTCAGAGAAAAGAGAACGGAAGAGGACGAGGGAGGATTTGCTCACGATAACTCAGCAGCAAGAGAGGCTGCTCTCCACTATGTTTATAGGAAACTTCAGTGGAGGTAATTTCATTGCAAGATACCTCCAGGGCCAGGGCCAGGGCCCAGGGGAAGCTCTGAGCCCTGGGGCTTCCTCTGGGGCACACACTACTGGGAATGCACACATTGATTTATACACAGTCTTTCAAAAGCATTCCAGTTATCGGAACACTTAATCTCTAGAGTTCCTTTGCTTAAAAAAAAAAAGTAAGGCGGTAATGATACATCCATATTAGGAGACAGGATCTCTTCATTCTGGTCCACCACCTACCTCCCTGTGTTCTAGGGTTCTCCTCCCGCTAGTTAACCACACACACCAACCTTGCTATGGACACTTCACCTTCAGTAGGTACACCTCACAACTGGCCTGGCTTGTCAAGCTGCCCTCTCACCCTGCTGCAAGGAACATAAACAGCTGATTGGTAAAGTGGGGGTTGGAGGGCTTCAGCCAGTACTGATGGGTCCTGCGCTCTTAGAGAGGAACAAAATCTGACCCGCATTGGCAGCCTCACCTGTTCAGTCAACAAACATCAACTGCACATCTATAAGTGCAGAGCACTAAAGAGACTCACATGAACAAGGCACAGTCCCTGGCATCAAGATGCCTAAGATCTCTAGAAGCGACAAGGCCTAGGCTCTCATACTGAGCAAATAAAGGAACCCAGAAAAGCCACATTACCCCCCTCGAGCCTCCATTTTCTCAAATCATGAATGCGAACGAAAATCAGACCCCTGAAAATAAAATATTATCTGGAAGGAGCATGAATCACTGCAGGGAAGACTTACCCTAAGGGTCTCTCCTGAAGCTTTGTCTGAGGAAGCATCAAAAAGTGTGTTTGGGGGGAGGGGAGAAGAAGAGGGGGAAAAAAGAATTGGTCGTCATGGGAACAAGAAACCACCAGTTTAACTGATCCGTGCCAGCTCAGAACCGAGCACAGGCTTCTGCACCCCCACTCGTCTGTCAACAGCCCGACCAACACCCATTCCTCCAAGACCCTTGCTCATGTCCCTCACTCTACCACCCAGAGCCGGGCCAACCTTGAGCTTCTTGCTTCCCAAAGTCCTGTGGAGGGTGAGCTACCATTTTTGCTGAGAAAACCTGTCTTTGAACAGCGCTCTCTCCCTTACTGACATGAGTAACAAATCCACCGTGGTGTTTCAAATTTTTAGCAATGGTCTCTTTCTTAAACACGAATCATAAAAATGTTCCTGCTGCCTTTCAGAGTCTGCTTCGGCCTAAGGATGAAAAGAGCACGGTCTTCAAAGTGCTTTGGAAACGTCGAATCGAAATAGAAAGAAGAATTAGAATGTGGGGGGAACGATTATTTTTTTCCATGAGACAGGTCCTCAGGTTTACCCCGTGCCAAATTGGCCTTGTTTTAGACGTCATTCTCTACACTTAATTACTGTCTTTCAATGATCACTGAACACTAAAAGCTGCAAACAGTATGGGGACAAGGGACAAAGCTCACAACCAGACTCAGCTACAAACTTATCCAACTCAGGAATCAACTCCACTTGGTGATAAATTCTCAGCTTCAGAAGGAATTTAAGGGTAATACAATGAGGGGGGTGTGTTCGGCTTTAAAACGTGGGTGCTCAGAGGAGTAAAGCCACCACTACCCAGAGCAAAGCCTTCTCTGCAGGCCTCTGGATAGCTGAGACTACACTTCCACCATATTTCTGATGTAATAATTTTATTCTGAACAGCTCGGGACCACGGGAAGCAATGAAACTCAAACTATTTCCCTGCAGGCAAATGAAAACATGAAGGCACCTTTCCTGAAGAAAGTTGTCTGTCCTGTCAAAAAAACATGAAAAGATCAGAACTATCAAAGAAAAGAAAAAAGCAACAAGATGAATTCATTTCCATGACTATTGTCCAGCACAGCTGCATGGAACTCATTTACATCGCTATTAAATGGCCCTAATAAATATGAATATTGCACAAAATAAAGCACATAAAAGGTCCCTGTCTGAAATATCTAGAAGTACTGAAAACAATAAACCCAGTAGCCCAAGGAATACATTGCTATTTTTCCCTCCCATCAGAGGGACAGTCAATTAGTGGACAATCACGAGAAGAAAGCAGGCGTTCTGAAAGCCTGCCATTAGCAGTGCACAAACAGGAATAAATTTTCCAGTGTGAACAATAAGGGCCAGCTGTGATTTCATTACAAACCTGAGGCCTAAACCATGCTTTCAGAAAGCAGTTTCACGACACGGGGCAAATTAGCATTCCACTTCTCCTCGGATCCCGTGACTTCTTTGGAAAGCCCTCTGCCAGTCAGCAGCAGGACTTTTCCTCTTGGCACGGAAGGTGGAGGAGGATTCGTGGAAGGGACCGGAGCCTCGGCAGCAATCAAGCTGCGGAGCCTGGCCTAAAACAGCCACAGTAAACTCTGCGCCTCGTCCCTTGGCCCTTTCCTTGTGCCCCGGAAAGTCTCCCGAAGCCCACCCCCACCTCTAACTGAGGAAAATGAGGTAAACGAGTCCCTGTGGAGAGGTGCACATGCACCTGGTCCCGCATGTCCCCTACACCATGAGAGAAAAGCAAGCTCTACTGGAGAAGATCTGGAACTGGTTTCCAACTGGAGCCCCTCTTGGGGCCCAGCGTACCACAGGACCTGCAGAGGCCCTGTTCCCCAGACTTGGACTTCAACCCTCAGAGACACCATTCCTTGCATAGCAGAGGAGAGATGTGGCAGGTGCCACAGTGCTTTGCCAGGAACCCAAAAGCACAGTCCTGGCCACATCTGGAAGATGCCAGCTCCCTCCTGCAGGGCTGCAGCCCCAGGACTACGGCCTGGCAGGGGTCTCTGAAGCCAGCAGGGGGCTGAGGTCGCAGAAGCTGACAATGCTGGATGGGCACCACCCTCTGCTCTACATGTGGTGTCACCCCAAACCTAGAGCCTCCAGGGAAAGGCAGGAGATTTTTCTCTCTCTGCATGAATCCGCGCAGAGCCCGAAGAGGAATCTTGATGGGAAAAGGAGGATGGGTTCTGGCCAGTTTCCAGCAGACCAGAGAAAGAGCTCATGGAGCTGTGCAGACAGGAAAAGGGAGCTTCCACCCAGAACCACCAAGCAGAGAGAGATCCATGTGTATCTTTCAATAAAATAATGGGTCCTTGAAGCTCTGGAGCTCTTGAAGGATGCAGGGGAAAAAGCAGCATTCTATCACACAAAGAGATGCTGGTCACAAGCGTTAAGCATGTACTTAGATTTACAGACTCCAAATCTGTTAAGAATAGAGGCTTTGCTTTAGGCCTAGTGCATTGGCTCACACCTGTAATCCCAGGACTTTGGGAGGGTAAGGTGGGAGGATTGCTTGAGCCCAGGAGTTCAAGACCAGCCTAGGTAACATAGCAAGACCTTGTTTCTACAAAAAAAAAAAAAAAAAGAAAGAAATTTAAACGAGCCAGGCATGTTGGCATGCACCTGCAGTCCCAGTTACTCAAAAGGCTGAGGTGGAAGGATTGCCTGGGCCCATGAGGTCGAGGCTGCAGTGAGCCAAGATCACACTATCAAAAGTAAATAAAAATAAAAAACTTAAAAAGGGCTACAATTTTTTAAAAAAATTTTTTAAAGACTTCATTTTAGGAAAATATTTCTTTTTAATTAGAAAACCACTTTATTCTAACTAACTCAAAAAAACCAAAATCACAACAGCTGGCTTAAGGAGGCCACACAAACATCTGCCCAGCCCTGAACACAATACCATCTCAACGAAATTCTACACAGTAAGAACAACCTCTTCCATTGCAATTCTGAAGCAAGGAAGCTATAAATGACAGAAGGGAGGTTTAACTGATGATTTTGCACTTTGTACCTTCACTATCAACTATATTTTTATGCTAAACCAACTTGGTCATAAGAGCCGGTTCCCCATTTCTTCAGCCTGACCTTCTTGATGAGGCCAACCCATCAGCACCTCGCTGAAACCCTCGCAGAGCTTTATGTCGCCCTGATTCTGGGCACACTCCAAAAACCGCTTTATCTCATAAAAGCAAGGCTGCTGCTGCTGCGTGGGCTGGCTCTCTGAGGTTCCTGGTAAGTGAGGTCAGGCCTTGAGGGCTCAGCATTACTTCCTCCACTGAAGCCCCCAGTGAGGGCATGGCCCAGCGTGTGCCCGGCAGCAGAGCCCATGGCCAGGCCAGCTGCAGCGGTTGCCATCTGGGCCATCGGACCTGGCTGCCAGGGAGCAGCAGCAGGTGAGCCAACTGCAGATGGTGGGGCTGCTGCTGGCGGCCGAGCTGCCGGTGCCGGCCTGGGTGCAGTTCTCGTCTGAGGGGTCCGGCTGGCCGGAGGGGCCGTGTGGGAGGGGCAGCTTCAGCTTCTGCGCAGCATCGCAAGTACCCGGCGGCTCCGCATCTAGACGTGCAAAACGACCAATCTTTTTTTCTTGAGTCAGGTTCTCACCACGTTGCCCAGGCTGGAGTGCAGTTGGCACGACTATGACTCACCGCAGCCTTGACCACCTGGGCTCACGCAATCCTCCCACCTCAACTTCCCAAATGGCTGGAAGTACAGGTGCGTGCCACCACACCTGACTAATTTTTGTATTTTTGGTTGAGACAAGGTCTCACTGTGCTGCTCAGGCTTGTCTTGAACTCCCGGGCTCAAGTAATCCTCCTGCCTCAGCCTCCCAAAGTGCTGGGATTACAAGCATGGGCCACAAAGCCCAGCCTTGAAAAACAGCTTAAAGCAATCAGAAAATGAGCTATACCACCACCCTCCACATCCTTATAGTAGCTGCTTTCCATCCATCAGACATCTGTTACCCAATGGATTCTCTTGTGAAGAAGGACTCCACTAGACTTGTGCCTAAATTTTGCAGAGAGGTACAGGTGGGGCTAGAGGCAGGGGGAGTAGGTACAAGCCTCCAGTGAGGAGAGAAGGAACCAGATAGATGGTAGCTTCCCTCTATAGAAATAATCGGCAGTTGGACCCTGGCTGAGGAAATTAACCTCAGTCTCCTCATTTGGAAACTAGATGGACTAGAAATGTAAACCTCTTCCCAGCCCTGACATCCTATGCCATGTATTTGAAATCCCTCGTTTACTGATTGGTTTTTAAGTGATAATCACAAACCATAGTAAAGTAGAAAATCATTGTTTCCAAGAGCTACAATGATATAAATCAGGGTCCTGTTTCTGAAAATCCATTTCATACATTAAATATACCAAAACTGATCATGAAAAGAGGTGAAAAGACACTAAAACTCTATATATGCATTCATACACACTTATTAAAGTTCGTGAACCCAAATGATATCAAAGTTATAAGTGTTCATTTTGGAGGATGTTTCTGCTACATGGAGCTAGCCCAATTGAAGCATAGTAAAACACAAGTCGTATTCAATCTGGAGTAAAACACATTTATTCAATACATATTAATGGAGCAATTACCAGACACCAAGCACTACAGCAGATATTAGCCAAAAAAAATCAGACACAATCCCTACTCTCAAGAAGTTTGACTCTGGTGGAAGAGCCATGGTGGAAGAGCCAGAAAAATTATCATCAAAAAAAAAATCTCACAGTTTAAAAAAAAAAAAAAGATTTTTATCACCCCCAAGACTTCAAACTGCATTGAAAAATAAGACAATTTATCTCAACTTTTAGCTACGATTTCAATGCGCAATATTGGCTCTTAAGGTCTTCAGGTGGTCTACGCTTCAGGAAAAGCCTAGATTTACAGTGATTCTTCAATGATCTTTTACTCCTTGTTTCAACGCAGTTAAACCCTGTTGCTAGTAGCAGCCTTTGTCTTCAACATTTTCAGCTTAAGTTTTGTGGAATACATTTCTACTTTCCTGAAATGTCTAGTGCAGGTCCCCTGAATTCTGACGTGATGCCAGCTGGTTTTCTTCCTCCTGAAGTGATCAAATAAGTCATCCTTGGCTTGTGTCGTCTTCCTTTGCCATCTCCCCTGTTCATTAGTACTTGTGCTCATCGCCACTTCGTGCAAGGCCCACAGCTCTGCCTTCTCTAAGCACACATCCCTGCCATCAAATCAGTCTGTTGGTCCTCTTTATCCCCGTTGACTCCAGCACCTCAGTGCCTACAGGCTCTGAGCAGCGTCAGTCACAGAGAGTAGACTCTGTTGGGGCCAATAACACAAGTCAGGCCATTACTATGAGAGGAAGGGCTTATTTATGAGCAAGATCATAAAAGTGAGGGGCTTTTAAAACAAGGTCAACATCTTTTCATAAGGGGTTTTAGTTGCAAATAAATTAGAAACTAAACTCAGAATGGCTTAAACCAAGGGTCAGTAAGCATTTTCTCTGAAGGGCCAGGTAGTAAATATTTCAGGCTTTATGAACTGCCTGGTTTCTTTCACGATTACTCAACTCTACCACCACAGTGCAAAAGCAGTCACAGACCGTATGTAAACAAACAGGCATTGCTGTGTTCCAATAAAACTTTATTTACAGAAAACAGGTGACTGGTGGCCCATGGGCCATAGTTTGCCAACATTGGCTTAAACAGCAAAGAGTATTTATCTTATAAAACAAGGCAGGTTGATTAATTTAGCCACTCAGGCACGTACTAAGGTCCTGCTTCCCTCTTCCTTCTGCTGTGCCATCTTACAAAGTACCTTTCCTCATGGTCACAAGATGGCTTCCAAAACTCCAAGAGACACATGCAAACATGGCAACATCCAGAAGCAGAAATAATTTCTTCCTTGTGTACCTTTTTAGGGTAAGGAAGGCTTTACCAGAAGCTGCCTGCTCACCAACAGGGATCACATGTCAACACTAGATGGTATTCCCGTGCTTGTCTTGGACCAGTCAGGATTCACCCGAATCACATAGGCAAGGGCTAGAACCCCAAACAAAACGAGGACTCTGTCAGCCCAGAAGAAAGAGGAATGGCTACTGGGTAGACAGCCAACATACAGTGTCGACAATACTCTTCCTCCTCAGACCTGACTGCCTCCTTTCGGTGACTACCCAGGTCTTCCGTGTTTTCACTGCTTCCCTCCCTAGCCCCCCCGATGCTGCCTGAAGTCTTGCTCCTGCATAGTTCACTTTGCAGAACACATGCTCACTAACCTTTAGGATGGAATGCCACTTGGAAGTTATTACTAGTGTCTCTTCTCAAAAACCCACAAAGGTTTCCACAGCTGATGAAAGAGGCTCCTACAGATGACGAAAACCTCAGTCTGCATTCAGCCTGGCAGCAGGGCCAGACACTCAGCCAACCTCTCCTTCCCTGGCCACACACCACCCCCCTCCCCGCCGGGGCTGGGCTCATCTGCTCACGGCTCCCAGGACACACCGGCTCACGCGCACCTCTGTTCTGCATCCTCACTCTTGCTGTTTTCCGAGCCTGAAATGCCTTCCCCATTTATTCCAAATAACCACGCCTTTCTTACTGTCAAACACAGACAAGAACAGGCAGTCAGACACCTACTCGGGAGCTCTGGGTTGGACTCCTGCCTGCCTCTGCCGCTTGCTGCTGCAGAATGGGACTTGCCCAGGACGGGACTTGTTGGCCTCACCATCAAGCCAGGTCACAATGGGTACTTCACAGGATCGCAACAAGGATGAAGATATGTGCAGTGACACCATGCCTGGCATGCAATCCTTTCCTTCCTCCTCCTAAACTGCAACACTTCCAAGAATCCTTTTACAAACATTCCTGTTCCCACAATTTAATACTATTTGCATTAGGGTCACCCCACTTCAGATACCTCCCAGCTTTCAAAAGGATAAGCTACATACAAACCTATAATATGCTAATTGAATCACTGGCCTTAAAAAATGAAACAAAGCCTTCCCTGAGCTCCTTACCACTGCCTTCCATGCAACACAATTTAGCTTCAGAATCAGGTAAACAGGCCAAGGAACAGCATTATCTTTCTTTTCCTACAAGTTATTTGAATATATCTTCAACTGTAATTGTTCATCACACTGCCACAGTACAATCACTGACACATTTGACAATGAAAACAAAAGGCCTCAACCATAGGCTGATAGAGAATTGAATAATTTTCTCCCCACAATAAGTAGTAAACAGCAACACTCCTATCCACAGCACCCGTGGGAAGGAGCAGCTTGGGTGGGCAGGACAGAGGAAACAAAAACCACACTCAGGACAGCGTGGGCAGCCAACCCACACAGCACGATGAACACCAGTGGGAGGGTTCCACACATGTGGCGTGACAGCAAATGCACGTGGATGCTGGCAGGGAAGAACGGCCTCACGGGGAGGTGGCTGTTCTGAGTTAAGCAGCAAAGGGAGGCACCTAGCAGCATTCAGTGATTCCAAAAGCTTTGACGACGTTAACTCAAAACTGTGTATGTTGCAGCGCTTCTGTGAGTGAGGGCCAGTGGCCATGTCTTGGACGTTCACCTATGAATGGTACCTTACTAGCCTCTTCCGCACAGAAACAGCACAGAAACAGATTGTTACATTCTTTACACTGTCCACAGAAACAGTAGAACTAAGATCATCCATGCATCTTTCATACATTGATTTTCTAGATTGGAAGACTTCTTTCCCCATCACTAACCTAGGTCAAGTAATTTTTTACAGATATGTGAATTTCTAGGAGAATGGGAGTTTATATTACATAAACTTCAAAAGAAAAATCATGTCTGATATCCAGAATACTTGCTTTTCCTTCTTCCCAGACAGATACTCAAAGTGCAAGCTCAGAATCATCCCTTGACTGAGGAAAGAAAGGCTGCTTCTCCGAGACACACCGTGGGAAGAGGAAGCCCCCTCCGGAGCCGCCCAGGAGTTCACGCTCCTTACTGCCAAGACAGCATCATCACAGCGCTACGAAGTGCCAGAGAGAACTGCTTTAATATGCAGGGCTTTGTGCTCTTAAAAAGCTTGAACACAAGCACTTGACTCCATTTGCTGAAGTACACCGCGGCTAGCGAAGGAGCCGCGGTGCCACAGGGCAGCATCCTGCTGTTTTAAAACTGACATCACCGACACTTCTGAGGTGGAGTTCTCAAATACACTCAACTCTGGAGAAGCATGCCCCGGCTCATTAGAGCTCCCTGTGTACAATTCTAGAACTATAAGGGTGCTTTCAATATTTTTTACTGCATGATATGATTGCATTTCGCAGCTGGGGGCAGGCCACTCACCTAAACCGTAATTATTATTGCAGATTACCTGGGAAGAAAACGAGTATGCATTTCAAAGTCTCAACAGCCTACTTTAAAGTACAAATAGTGACCAGGACGGACAACTGACTTCCCTAGGGGACTTTCTTCTGAGTCGAGTTAGCAATTATTATTTGTAAATGATGCTTCTTTTTTTTTGAATTTATTTATTTATTCAATTCAGGGTTAGGTATACAAACATTGATCATGCAGGTACCCTTGTTGTTGAGGTATGCCCCTCCCTCCCCTAGCAGTTTCCCTCAACTGCCAGTCGCACCCCCCATCCCCTGACAGTTTTGCCTCTAACGCTGTATGAAAGCAATCCGTCTTCCTTATCCGTATCACTCCATATTAACTGTGCTGTTTATAGATGAAAATTAATTTGAGCACAACCTCTCTGAACTATCAAAATATCAAATCTGTAAATTGCAAATGAGCAAGATTTCCATATATGGGATCACAAAAATGTTAAGCACAGCTCTGGCGCATAAAAGGTTGCATCAGGCAGGAATCCGGTCAAAAGAGAGAACCGGCTTCATAACACCAGGGGCAAAATCCTCCCTGCCCTCTTCTGATTAGACTGCTCGGTATCAGGAGTCAAATAAAACTCCACTATAAAACCCCAGTGCTTTGCCAGCAGAATTCAGAGCTCTAACCGGACCTCCTTCTCTGCAACGACACTTTAATTTCATGAGGTGAGACCACTATATGCCTTTGTTTATTGAGTGAATCTGAGACTGCTATAAATAATAAAAAGACAACTTTAAAAATCTAGTGTCACGGAATATAAAAATAATTTACGACAGAATCTCTTACGTCCTACATTGCATGGTGATTCTATAAAGATAGGACTGACTGACGCTGAGTAGTGCGTCCCGCTGGTCAGCTTCAGTGTGAGATTCTCCCTGGAGGATTTATGAATAGACCCCTAAAGACAATGAAAAACATCACTACCTTTCTGGGCATTTAAAGTATCTTGAAACTAACATGTCTGTATGGCATTTCTTTAACTTTCTTACATATATGGAGGACCCTCCAAAAATCCGGAATTTATTTATTAAAAATAGTGTATTTATTCTTATATATTTAAACTTTGGTCACCTTCAAAGTACTCACCACTGGAGGCAACACCTGTCGAGACGCTTTTCCCACTACTCAAAATAGTTTTTGAACTTGTAAATTTTGATGCCTTTTGAGTGCTTCTGCCATTTTTTGTTTCATGTCTTCCACATCAACAAAATGTTGCCCTTCGAGGACTGTTTTCATCCAGGGGAGAAGAAACAGTCGTTCGGGGCAAGAGCAAGTGAATAGGGAGGATGAGGTAGGGTCATGCTGGTCTGGGGCGAAAACTGCAGAATACTCAGCATAGTGTAGACAGGTGCATTGTCATGGTGGAAGTACCAGTCAATTGGTCGCCACAGCTCAGGATGTTTCTTCCAATAATCGAGATGCAACCGTCTCAAAACTTCCGGATAAAAACTTTGTTTGACCATCTGATCCGGAGGAACTAATTCCAACTGTACTACAAGGGGCCTGCCCTCCAAAAGATAATTCTGGGGTTTTTTGGGGTCCCTGTATGACATGCATTCATCCAACAATAATAACCCAATATTTATTAAGGGCTTACTCTATGCTCTAGGTGCTAGGGATATAGAATAAAGAATAAAACAAAATCCCTGCCTCATGAACTTTTACATTCTAATTTATGACACATCCAGTAATTATTAACTGAGCTGTTGTGAGCTCCTGAAACACACAGAATCCTACCTCAGAAGTCCCGGAATTACAAATTCACAATGAAAAAGTGAAGTGGGTGTCATGGGGTGACCTGTGTTCCCCCCAAAATTCATTCACTTTGAAGTCCTAATTCCTAGTACCTCTGAATGTGACCTTATTTAGAGACAGGGCCTTCTAAAAAGGTAAAAAAGTTGACTGAGATCTTTAAGGTGGGGCCTGATCCAGCGTGACAGTGTCCTGTGAGAAGAGGAAAGCTTGGCATACACACAGAGGCATACCATGCAGACACGGGGAGGAGAAGGCAGCATTCGCAAGCCAGGGAGCCAAGCCTCAGGAAGACCACCCCAGCCTTAATCTCACACCTCCGGCCTCCAGAATCGTGAAAAAATAAATGTCCAGTGTTTAAGCCACCCAGGCCATGATATTCTGTCATGGCAGACCTGGGAAGCCAAAACAGCGGGTAAAAAGGGAAAGGTGGAAAATAAGGAATTTTAGGAATATTTTTCCCTACAATGCTGAGAACCACTCAATGAGCTACAAAAATCAAAATGCTATGGCTGAGTTCTAAGATGTTTACACAAACTAACAAGAGAGGTAAGTGGTCAAAGGGAAAAAGGACTGTCCTTTCCTTCCAGAAAGATGAAACCTGATGCTGGCCCCTAATGCAAGGTTCCTTTGCATTTGAAGAGCTTGTGATTGCTTGTTTCACATTCCCCCAAATGCAAAGTTTCTTTTTATCTTTTCCCCCTCTAAGTCACTCAAACAAAACCTTTCGGTTTCATTCAGTAAAAGCAGGAGAAGGTGGTTTGCATGTGGACTACGTGAAATAGCCAAACAAGTACTTTTAAAATTCAATGTGCAATAAAGTTTGGATTGTGTCATCAGTCATCCACTGATTTAGAGCTCAGGAGAGTTCCACTTCCCATTGCAGCATAAAAATATGCATTATTAATAAGCTAGCAGAAATTCCAATCCTTTATTTTCTCAGGGTTAATTTCTCTCTGTAAAGGGGTTTCGAACCTCCAAAAGGAGAGGAAACCAAGGCACCATTGAAGGGCACAGGGAACAGTCAGAAGGGCCCCCCTCCCCCCAAGATGGCGCAGAACACTACAGGGCCACATGGAAACAACAAAGGCCCTAAGTTCCAGCCTCCCCCTATAGGATTTCCCATACACGCGAAGTTCAAACCTGCGAGCCAACAATCTCCTCCTATGACAAATGAGCCTTGCAGTACCCTCCAATAGTAATTTCAGCTCACCCTATTTCCACTCTGCTCTACCCAATAGAATGCTAGCACGACCTCCTCCTGCCCTCGCTAAACTAATAAATACAGCTCTCTCCCTGCATAGCTCTCTCTCTCCCCCCCCCCAACTCTGTAGCCGCCACTTTAATAAATCTCTTGGTCCCCAACGGGTATGGAGTTATTACTGGTGCCCAAGTCCTTTCAACCATGAATTCCAGAACTTCTGGCCAAATTAGATTATTTACTTGGGTGTTTTCTTGGTCCAAACCAATCACAAAATGATAAAGCCTTTGTCAAAACAGCCAGTCAAAAGTCCTCCAAATGTCTTCTCTTCCCTCTTTCTCCAGATGCTCCCTGAATTACAATGGGGTTATGTCCCGACAAACCCATTGCAAGTTGAAAATATCTAAGTTGAAAATACATTTAGAACATCTAACTTACTGAACATCACAACTTAGCCTAGCCTGACTTAAACCATTAGCCTACAGTTGGGCAAAATCATGCAACATAAAGCCTATTTTATAATGTGGTGTTAAGTAGCTCGTGTAATTTACTAAACACCTTAAAGTGAAAAACAGAATGGCCCTTTTGTCCTTGAAGTACAATTTCTACTGAATCCACATCACATTCACACCACTGTAAGGCTGAAAGATCTTAAGAACCATCCTAACTTGGGGACCGTCTATATAATTAATTCTGACTCTCCCCAAAGCCAATACTTCACCGTCTTTAGGAACATGTCTCCAGGCAGAGGGACAGTCTCTTGACTCCTTCAACAATCACTGACATGTCATGTCTACTCTGCGTCTCTGTAGCGAAGTGCTGAGCACAAGGTGTCAATAAACAAACGAGGCAATAAACGGACGGAGCTGTGCCTTGAGGACTCTCCCAGCCATCCCAAAACTTCTGCTTCTGTCTCCAGGACTCTATAAACAAGGCTCATCCACAAGTAGGCATTTTCTCAGAGCCTTCAGAACTCCTCAGTCCACATAAACCTGCAGGCCATGCCCATCTTCTCCAATACGCAAGTCCCTCCTCCCAACTGCGGGACGCAGCTTATGGAAGACAGCAAAATTCAAGCCATGGAAGTTCACCAAGGGCATGTTAAGCTGCCCACACTGCCCATCAAGAGGACCACACTCAAACACGGCTGTCCTCGCCAGCGGAAACGTGCAGTGTGGGGTGCTGTGCAGACTGGCAGGCGCTGTACTCCTAGCACGCAAGTTACCGTGGAAATAAAAGAGATCCATAGCTCCAAAAATAGCCCACCTGCATGCAACCAAGGGACTGTGAGACACAGAATGGTCGAACTTCTTTTAGGTATTTTTTTGCCACAAAAAGAGCAACATTTAAATTAAAATTAAATAGGAATATCTACTTCTGGCGGGACATGTCATGTTTCTTACCTTCTAATACACGAAAGGCAGTCGCGCCAAAGACCAAGCTTGTGCCTGAGTAATGAGTAAGAGGAGCTGTCACCACACAGCGACCCTGTGGGCAGAGGGCCCTCCTCACCCAGGTGATGTGCAATGGAGAAGAGAGATGTCAGGAGCTCTCTGCACGTGCCTGTGATCAGCACCTGCTCCACCTAAAACCTGACCTCAGAGCAGCTCCGGAAAGAGACTGCAAGTCTCCGCCAGCGGGACAGGCCCAAAGCAGTTCCTGAGTCTAGGAACGGAAGGCCACAGAGCCTTCAGGATAGGGACTGCCAGAGAACACGGTCCAGACAACGACTAACTCCTCTGCTGTACTGGCCAGGGACTGCACCAGTTCTAGGGACCAAGGTCCCCCCTCGAGTCACACTGCTCTGTGGTGTTGGGGCACCCGAGCATCTGTCATCAGACCAGGTTTAACAACACAGTCAACTCTGTGTTGGAAGCACACTATGGAATCAAAATTTTTCAACTACTCTTTTTATTGTCTCTATTAAAAAATTTTTTAGAGGACCAGACTTCCAGAACATTTTCTAGTACTGGGACCTGTTGACCGAGGGGATCCCAAACCACAATGAGGCTCCCGGCACGCAGAATGGGCAGCACACATAATGCGGTTTGTTCAACTTCTCTGCTTCCTCATCTGTAATATGGGGCTAACCGCCGGCCTGAGCTTGCAGCCCACACATGGGAGCAACATGCCTCCAGCCACAGGAGGAAGCAGGCTATGTTGGCTCAAGACTCAGACCGCCAGGATCAAAACCCAGCACTTCTTCTTTCCCCATAATGCGGTTTGTTCAACTTCTCTGCTTCCTCATCTGTAATATGGGGCTAACTGCCTGCCTGAGCTTGTTGAGTAGGGTCAACAAATCCATCTACATAAAATGTCTGACAAAGGAGAAGCATTCATCGGCTGGTGTTTTAACTAAGGCCAGTCCCTGAAAGAGTTAACGGAGTCTGGGTAGACCCTGGCACGGCAGTAGAGGACCAGCATATTCAACTCCGTGTGCCAGTCCACAGCTGCTAGCCATATCGCTCTTGCCCTCTGCCAGCGTGCTCGTGGCTGTTCCTGTCTCTACCACCTGTTTCCAGAAGGTACGTAAGGGGAGTTGCTCTGATGCATTCTACTCCAGCTTCCTGCATAGCCCACCTTCTCCCGGGTGTCACTCTCAGCGATCAGGACAGTGGCTGCCCAGCCTGCAGGGGACCAAGGCCACAATGCCTGTGCATCCAGCCTCTGACCACCTCGGCAGGGTCTTTCATGATGCGAGACTTGAGAACGCTTTACAGGGGATAAGAAAAACCCACAGCGAGGGAGGGGTCTTATGCCTTCACCCATCCATTCTTAGCCAGCATTTCCAGAAGGCCCACGTGTGTCAGCATGCACCTGGAATCCTTAAGGCACCACCCAGGATATAGCAGCCTGTCCTGTACAGCAGGCTCCTGCCAGACTCCCATTCACCCTTTCAGGGACTGGCCTTAGGGATAACACCAGTCGATGAATGCTTCTCCTGTGCCAGGCATGTTATATCCCTGGATTCATTCACTCCACCCAACAAGCTCAAGCAGGCACTGTTAGCCCCATTTTACAGACAATGAAGCAGAGAGCAAAAAAAACCACTAGGCAAAGTCACGGTCACTCAACCTACCCAGAAACCAACGGATTCCAGGGCACTAAGAGCTGGGTGGGGTTAGAAAGCTTACAACTTTTCTTCTTTGAGGATATACCTTGGCTCTTTTTAACATCAATTTAAGGATATATTTGATCTTTGTGAAAACAAAGAAGACCATTTTAAGATTGCTTGCTTTTAGAAATCTGGCAATTTGATTTTAAAGCCTCTGGCCTCTGCCTATGGTGTTCCTGAACGAATAGCTCAGGACTACCAGGGCTTCCCCTTGGAGCCTAAAATTAATAGTTTACCATCAAGTAAGTATAGAGAAACTGTCACTTTACAGAGGGTGTCTGCTCTCTTATGGATCCGTGAAAATTACAAAGGGCTTTCACCTCATGTGTGAGCCAACTCAGAATCAACCTCATACCTATTTAATACAGACTATTCTCTGAGGAAGATGGTTCAAAGGAGCTTCTTTTCTAACTTGTTATTTTACAAATGAACATCTACCAGAATTTAAATTCAATGACAGCATCTTTTACCTCAATCATGATTAAACATGAAGGGGACCCAAAAAACTCGGAATTTATTTATAAAAACTGAGTATTTATTCTTACACGTTTAAATTTCAACCACCTTCAAAGTCCTCTCCATTTGATGCAATATACCCGCTGAGACGCTTTTTCCACTGCTCAAAACAGTTTTTGAACTCGTCGGTTTTGATGCCTTCTAGGGCTTATGCCATTTTTTGTTTCACCTATTTCACATCAGCAAAATGTTTCCCTTTGAAGACTTTTTTCATTCAGGGAAACAAAAAAAAAAAAGCTGGTCTGGGTGAGAACAGTGAAAAGGGAGGGTGGGGCATTGGGGTCATGATATTTTTGGTCAAAAACCAATGTGTTGTGGGTAGGTGCACTCGTAAATCACCTATCATGAAATGGGCAAACACATACAAAGAATTTCCAAAAAAAATTCACTGAAGTCACACACAGTCTCTTACAACACTAGTTAGTCCACTGATACCAGTGGGTTCCTAGAACCTAGAACATTTACCTAGTGGGGGAAGCCTGTGTTACAAGGAGCCTGCCCTCATTATAGTACTGCTGAATTTAAAGTCAGCAGAGATTATACAGATTTTACTATGAGACAGGGAACTGTTCTTTTAGAAAGTTTATTTAAATTACTGATTATACAAGTAATCCAAGCCCTTTACAGAAAATTTGAAACATATATAAGAGTATAGAGAAAAAAGCCATACTAGGCATGGTGGCTCACTCTTGTAATCCCAGCACTTTGGGAGGCCAAGGTAAGAGGATGGCTTGAGCCCAGGAGTTTAAGACCAGCCTGGGCAACATAGCAAGACCTTTCCTCTACACAAAATTTTTAAATTAGCCAGGTGTGGTGGTGCATACCTGTAGTCCCAGCTACTGAGCAAGCTGTGATGGATGACTTGAGGCCAGCAAGTTGAGGCAGTGAGCCAGGGTCGCATCACTGCACTCCAGTCTGGGCCACAGAGTAAAATCCTGTCAAAGAACGAACGAACAAACAAATGATGGAAGGAAAGAGGGGAAGAAGGGGGAAAATGGAAGAATAAAAGCAACGAAAGGATGAAGGGGAGGGGGAGGAAAAAACCTACCCATCAAGACAGCGCCCCAAGATAAAAAGGCTTGCATGTTGCTGTACTTCCTTTTAGTCTTTTTTTCTGGGTATGTTTAAATACATTTCCATTAGGGTCTACTTATGGTCACTGGTACCCTGCCGTTTTTTTTTTACATTCCCTACGTTACTAGTTTTTAGAAACCAGTAGCTTCACAGTATGTCATGCACATTATGGGTGAGACCATAATGCATCAAACCAGCCTAACTTTTTAGAGTTCCTTCAGTACAGTGCCCAATGCTACAAACTATAAAATCTGCTTGAATCACATTATCACACACAAACAGAAACAAGCAGAGATAGTAGCAAAAGTTCAAAAAGACTCAAGCCATTGCCAAGCTTAAGAAGGGCAAAAACATCCCTTTTTCTGCATGTGAGACAAAGTGTGGTACTGTGATATAATAAGAAATATGTATTTGGTCTCTGTCTCCTGAAACCCTTGTAGATAGATAGACAGGGCACTCCAAGAATCCTTTGTTCTAATACTTGGTCTTTGACCCAGTTCCACACACAGGGCTCCTAAGACCTTTGTAATTTCCTGACAGGAGTGTGTGACACAGAACCCCTGGGATTTCTTGGGTGAAAGGAGCATCTTTGTTCTAATGAGGTATTCTTGGTGAGCCCCTGGATAGTCATAGGATGGGAGACTGCGGGACCAACACTTGATTAGTGGGTTGGAACTTTTAGCCTCCCGCCCCAACCCCAGGCTCGGGGGAAGAGTAGAAGGGCTGAAGGTTGAGTTGCTCTCCGGTGGCCAACGATGTCATCAACTGTGCCTATTCCCCAGTCACTGAGGTGCCAGGAGGAGACACACCTGGGAAGGGCATGGAGGCTCCACACCCCTTCCCACATACCCTGCCCTATGCTTCTCTTCCTTCTGGCTGTCCATCTGAATCCCTTGAAAGGTCCCTTACAACAAACCAGCCAACACAGGTGTCTCCCTGAGTTCTACCAGCTGCTCCCTCAAATCAATCTGAGAAAGGGACCGTGGGAACCCCAACTTAGAGCCGGTCAGTCAGAAGCACAGGGCGCCACCTGGGGATCGAGGCTGGCATCTGCAGCGGGAGGGGGTCCTGTGAGACTGAGCCCTTGGCCTGTGGAATCCGGCAGCATGAGAAGGAAACGGAGTGGGGGACACCCGCTGGCGTCTGCTGGGGAACTGCCTGGCGTGTGAGAAAGCCTCACACATCTCATGTCAGAGCGCAGTGCGAGTGGTACATACAAACAGCACTTCCTGCCTCTGTCGTGTGTCCGCTGGAGAGCTGCGTGGCTGCTGGTGAGGAAAAGTCTCCACATGCTGTGGTGGCCAGAGGTGAAGCTCTCTGCGCTGAGAGTGGGAACGGGAAGAACACTTTGGTTTCCCCCTAACTCTTACAGACAAGGAAGGGAAAGGACAGGATATTTTCGTGAAATTATTATGCAAACACAGAACATATCCAGCTCACTCCTGGAGTAAATAAGGGGCACATGGGTCGTCCGCAGGTAAGGAGTTCCAGAAAGCAGGCCAGCCATCCTAAGACGAGAACCTTGCAAGGCTCAGGTGCACACGGCCCCTTCAGCTCCCTAGAGTGGGCCTCCAATCTCCTAGGGCACCGCTTCTCAAGGTTTGGGCTCAGGACGGATACTCTCAGTTTTTTCCCTTGAAGTGACACACTCATCCATTCGTTCTGAAGAGAGTGTTTGGCAAGTGCCCAGGTCTGAAAAGCTGTGTCGTGTCCACTGTTCTTTAAGTAAGAGTAAGGTTTCAGGAGACAGGCGGCCAGCTTGGCTCATTACACAAGAAAAAAATCACATAATTTTTTTTTCTGAAAAAATCATCCCTTGATATGCAACAGAGGCACTTTCCCTACACTTCCCATTTTATTACAAAGAATTCAGAAGACATGCAACTCAAAAGTCAAGATTGAATAAGGCATCCTCAAGTGAAACTGCCTTTCCCTCGACCACTGCAGTGGTGGAGGGAGGATAGGGAGGGACTCGCATGAGTGGCCACCCAGCCGCTGCCAGGACTGGCCCATCTCTGCTCTTGCACCATCAGGACAAACGTCAACACGGTAAAAACGGCAAAAACCATCGTAGTCTTAGCATGAAAATAAATTCGGCCTTAAAGACCCTCTGAAAGTATCTTGCACACCCCCAGGAGTTCACAGACCATGCTTTCAGAACCCCTGTCGCCACAGGGCAGCTTTAGGACCATTTGTCACTATTTTATTTTACAACACAATAATTACATAGATAATATTAAAACACTTACATGTATCTAAAAAGACCAGGTCAGGTTCAGTGGCTCATGCCTGTAATCCCAGCACTTTGGGAGGCCAAGACAGGAGGACTGCTTAAGCCCAGGAGCTTGAGGCTGTGGTAAGCTGTGATTATGCCACTGCACTCCACCCTGGGCAACAGAGTGAGATCCCCAACTCAAAAAAATAAAATAAAATTTTAAAAAGAGCAAAGTTTGCTTTTTTTTTTTTAATCTTTTTTTTAACTTCATCTCTACAATAAATCAAAAAATTAGCTGGGTGCACTTGCTTTTTTTAGAAAGGATTTAATAATTCTCAAACAATAAAACAAATCAAACACAGAAAATACTAATTCTATGCAAAGACCAGCTTACTTTGACTCCATGAGAATGGAGAAGCATCCCTAAGCCAAAGCAACAGCAAAATCCCAGAACAGAGTAGAACGCACATCTGACAAGTCATTTGCTGGTCAAGTTCAAGAGTTCAACCACTTAACAATGTCAGTGAACTAAAACAAAATTTATACAACCACACTCAGAGATGAAGAGTAACAATAGATATTGTTTTACAAAGCTAGGTACAGTTTTCTTATATGAAGGTATTTATTTTGCATTTCAGTAACTGTAGACTATCCTTCAAACTAGGAAAATAATTTACAGTTATTACAGTTCTCAGTGGCCAGCAAGTAGCCCAGCATTTCTGTGTTTCCATTTGTGAGTTCATTCATAAGCTGTCAAATTATATTGGGAAATACTTTTGCAATGCTCACAATATGCATGATGTACAAATATTCCTCATTTAAAAAGGAAAATGATCTCCAAAAAATGATGAAAACACAAATGATGTTCACTAATCCAAAAAAACCCCTCTGACATCGCCTGTAAAACATAAAAAAGCAGAAATCCTTTCATACATTTGCTATACGCATTTGTAAAAGGAACCAGGGAGGTGCTGGCCAGGTCCTCACATCATGCCAGCCTTACGCAGCACCTGGAACTCAGGAAGTCCCCAGCTAGGACTTGCTGGTTGAAGGAGCAAATGGATGGACGAACAAAGGAGATGACAGTGGAAACACAGCGGGATCGGGCAGCTGAGTCTGATTTCTAAGGGGAACACTCAGAATACTGAGGACTTCTGATTTTATCTACTTAAAATGGACTGAGAGCACATATCTATCCAAACACAAACCTATTCTGAAATACTGAATTTTTTGAGATATCAATAATTTCTAATATTTCCAATCCATCTGAGAAAGAAGATAGGTTGCATAGTGGTATTGGGTATTTTAATGCAGGTAATAAGCACTGGGTTTTCTAAGTTTTCCCTTCCTGGAAAAATGAATAATCTTTATCATGAGTTATAATTCATCAATGGAATAGACGCCGTCCACAAAAGTCCAAGACAAGAGAGTCATCACCTGCCTTGCATGCAACAGAGAAGGCACAACGGTATCCCCCAAGGCCTACTAGAAGCATAAGGCATTCAACAAGCAAACCTGGGGAGGACAGGGAAACAGGTCCTTAAGTCCTCTGAATCCCTGACCCATCCCACCTCACTCCTGGAATGCCCCATCTTTCAGGAGTAGACCTCACAATACTTTCCAAAGTCCCTCCAGACTTCACTTATAAGTGGTAACTAAAGTTAAGATTTTCTGGTAACTGACAAATACTATTTCAATCAAAAGTGCTATACTTCCCACACATCAAACCAACTAACAAGCAGCAAATGAACCTGTTTGTATTTGACCTTCTCTGTCTCTGCCTTCATCACTAATGGCAGCACACACATAGAGTGCAATAATACACAACTTAGATTTTAAGTCACTGATTCAAATGACCAGTTGACACAGATTGAGTGAATGCCTTCATTTTTACAAACTAGTTTTCAAAGCTCAAGTAATAACATTAAAATGTTTGGCAGCCTTGAGACTAAAACAGTGCCCTAAAGTACTCTGACTTGAATAAATTATACCATTACAAAGGTACTAATTAGCTAACAATCAATGAAATAAAATCAACACAATCTCATAGCTAGAAGGTGTTGTTAAACACTGGATAATCAGGTTGAAATTCTTTTCCTTTCAAATATTTTTCATAATTTTAGTTTATCTGCAAATAATATGCCTCTGACAGTCTACTCTGATTAGAGGATGCTTTCCAGGAACTCTTCCTTATGCTGAATATCATCCATCTACCCAGAAGAGGTACAGAAAGTAAACTGGTGTCATGAATTAGTGCCGATGCCAATTTTTATGATATGTAACTGACTGTAACCTTCTTGAGGCGTGGGTGGCTCCAACAATAAATTATATAAATCCTTACCCAACCCATTTCAAAAAGATGAATTTCAGCTTTTAACGTAACAATGATTTTGAACTGCTTATCTGTTATCTATTTCAAAGAAGTCCAAAGAAAAATGTATACCTATGTTAAAGACAGACGCTGAATGGTACTTGCAACGTTCAAGAACAAACAGCACAATCCTTGGCAAGTTAGGAAACTGTAAAATTCTGTTACTGTACCATAAAATGCAACACTTTTTTACTAATATGCTAATTTAACTATAAAGTAGAGGAAAGATTTCTTAGAAAAATAAGAAATGAATGTCAGGTGTGGTGGCTCACATCTATGATCCCAGCACTTTGGGAGGCTGAGACAGGAGGATAGCTTGAGTCCAGGAGTTCAAGACCAACAACATAGTGAGACCTTGACTGTACAAAAAAAAGCAAAACAATTAGCCAGGTGTGGTGGCATATACCTGTAGTCCCAGCTACTCAAGGGGCTGAGGTGGAAGGATCGCCCGAGCCCAGGAGGTCGAGGCTGCGGTGACTCTCGCACTCCACTGTGGTGAGCCACTGCACTCCAACCTGGGCAACAGGGTGAGGCCCAAACTCAGAAAGAAAGAAATGCAAAAGAGAGCAGCAGAATCATGTGAACTTCAAATGTGAATATGCAAACTGTAATCTCAGTGTAGCACAATTCCTTGGATATGTTTAGGTCCAACTAAATAATGGATAGGTAAATAAGACCAAAAAAAGATGAATAAAGATCACAATTCATAAACTTAATTCATATTTCAACAAAATGTCCATTGGACAATGACAAAATTAGTTGCACTGAAACTATGCTATGGTATAAAAATATTAAACCCAGGTTTTCGTTTTCAAAGCAATGAAGACTGTCTAGAGGTCACAAGGGAAAAACTTTCAGAAATACAGTTGTTTTCTTAAAATTAGATTTCCTGGAAAGGAAGCGTCCTCTGCAGATGAAAGAGTTGCCAAGGAGTCACAGTCCATCAGAAACAGACGCAAGCTCCCATCTCCAGGCATGGAGAAAGCCTGCACTGAGCTGGCATCCCTCTCGCATCCGCAGACAGGGCAGGGAAGAATGGCAAACAGGTGGAAAGAGTGAAAGCAATGGCCTTTGCTTTACCTGCCTGGTGTCAGCTGCCACCGCTCACAGGGACCAGCCCAGAGGATCAAATGCGTTCTCGAAGTCACAAGTCTCGTTGCCCTCCATCCTCAGCACTGCAGACTCATACCCACCAGGGCCTCTTCTGCAACCCTGGAGAACCTGGGAGAGCTGCAGTGCTTCAAACGGCCCTGCCTCAGGCCCCTGGCAGGAGAAGCCGTGTATTTTCCAGGCATGACACAGAAGGTGGCAATTAGCCACCTGGGAACCAGTTTTAGTTTAGATTCCAACCACACCCTTAGCGACCAGACAGACCTTTTTGTTCAAGGAATGCTATCATCATTTGTACAATGGGGATATTTTTACAGAGAACTTTAAATTTCTAATGAAACTTTGTCTTTAGAGCAAGTCCTCTTAGTAAAGAGACTAAACCCACAAAGAAATCACATTTTTAATTCAGTGCTACTTTTATCCTTTCTTAATGAGAGATCTGTAGCCAAAAATGTGCAAAAAGTCAATGTTCTAAAACACAGAGGCAAATCTCTGTTATCCTGCTTTCTTAGACATCTGTAGCGAGAGTTTTGGCATGTTTGGTAATTGGCAATCATTCCAGTGGACGGCTGCCAGCTCCCATCACTCAACCTGCTGACTCAATGTATGACAGAGCAAACTGGGGCAGGCACTCAAACCTGACAGCCGGCTGGAAAGAAGGGAGGAAAGCCACATTTACTTCAGGAAGAGGTGAGAATGATGTATTCCATTCTTCCTCCACACCAACCATAATAATTGTCCACAGAAAGCTCCTGAAACCCACCGATAGGAACAAGCCACAAAAAACCTGGCAGAGTTTGGCAAAGCACATTCTCCTACCAAAATGCTCTACTTTTTCAAGTGTAAAAATAAAAACAAAACACTAACTTTTTTTTTACTTGAAGAGCACATATAGCATTTGCCAAGAACCTTCAACCTCTTCCATTCAGGCATTAGTACCTATTGGGAAAGATTAATTTTACATGTAAAGAACAAGGGTTGAATCATTGGATTAAAAACCCTTAGAGAAATATGCTTCACCTACGAGGATCTTCCAAATTTACATTTTAAAGCCAACTAAATCTTTAAATGTCTGTTCTAACTGTGAAATTCAAATTGCAATTACACAGGGGGTTGGTTTTTTTCCCCTCCCTATTATTAATGCAGTAACAGAAAACTGATGCTGGAAGATCTAGCAGTGACACTAAATATAGGTAGGTTTTTCCATGGGAAGCAGTAGCTGGACCTGATCCAGACAGCACCACAGGAGGAGAGGCTGGCCCGTGGCAAATCCAAGGAAAGCAGAGGGATGCTACTGGCTCAACATCACCACAGCCACTACACGCTGACACACCATTTCAGTAAAATGAGCAGTAAGCAGCAAAATCCTGGGCTTAAGTAATGACACCTAAGGACAGCAGGTTCACTAGCTATGGAATCTGCCACGGCATCCAGCCATGCACTCCCAGCAGGCCTTGTGCACTGCCCCAGGAGCGCACATTGTGCGCCACCTTGGACAAGGGATCAGAGACCATCATGTGGACGCCCGGTATTCTCGGCCTTTCCTCCTGACTGCAAAAAAAGACAGGTTGAAATTCCAGGAAGAGGGGTTTCAAGCCCATCAGAGGCCTTCCAGCTCATGCTGCCTTGGGCAGCGATAACAAGACCAACAGGTTCCAGTAACTCTTGAATGTTGTTGCTGCTACGGACTAATGCCAGACTTGCCACGAACTCCCTGTGGCCTGTAAATAGTAACCTGCCAAAAATAAATAAGTGAAACATGAACGAGAACTTAAGACACATGCACTAAAAAGACTACACAATCACCCTCAGGTAGCATAACGGCCACAATGTGTTATCAAAGGAAGCTTATTCTTTCCCCCTGAAGGAGTCAAGAATAGGAAGCAGCCACCTTGCAGAATTATTTATTTATTTATTTATTTATTTATTTATTTCAAGTTGGAGTCTCACTCTGTCGTCCAGACTGGAGTGCAGTGGCAAGCTCCTGGCCACCACAGCCTCGACCTGCTGGGCTCCGGCGATCCTTCCACCTCAGCCTTCCAAGTAGCTGGAACTACAGGCGCGCGCTACCATGCCTGACTAATTTTTTTATTTATTGTAGAGATGAGGTCTCGCCAAGTTCCCCAGGCGGGTCTCGAACCCGTGGGCTCAGGCAATCCACTCACCTCAGTCTCCCAAAGTGTGGGATTACAGGCTAAGCCACCGAGCCCGGCTTATTTAAAAGCTAATGTTTGTAGAAGCAGAGGAGACTTCCCGCAGAGGCTTTGCCAGCAAGACAAAGTGAAAACTACTAACATTTCCTGGGCATCTCCTATCAGAAAGTCCTGCACAGGATACTGCCATGAAGTAAACAAGTATCCATCACTCTCCTTCCAGGCACCCAGCAGGTGAGTGTGTGGAATGGAGACTGGGGAGCCAAGGCTGAGGATTTAGAGTGAATGACAAGTGTGGTGTTGCCTGCAGCCTTGCTTCTTGAGATGTAAAGCTAACAGCCAGCTGACTTTTGAACTCTCATATTCCTCCAGCATTACGAGGTGAATGGAGCTCAGGAAAAAACGCAGCAGGCCTTGAACCATGCAGCATAAGCAAAGGAGTCTCTCCTAGAATATGTCTCACTTACTATTGGAATAGCCGAAATTCAACAACTTGAACAATAAATAAAATAAGGGAATCTGCTGGATCCACCGAAAAGCAATGCTTACTTATTCTAATTTATTCCTGCCCATTTCCCCATGCATTACATTTAAACCTCTGATTTTTTTTAAAAAAATAATATTATTGAAAATTAACATTATGCTGCAAAACTCTGTTACTTGAATTGTTCATAAATGGATCTGTGGCTCCTGCCGAGGTCCCTGAAAGACTATATTGTATGCCTTTGCCCCCAATGTCACCAAGAGCACTAATAAAGATATTCCTGCATCTACATTTGCCATCCTGCAGAGAGCTGGGTATTTATACCTGGAAAACTTTCACTTAAATTGCTTTAATGGGTTTTAAGTAAAACACTACTCCCAGTGATTCATTTTTCCATTGATTGGCCAGAAATTTGAATTATAGCTCACAGGGTAGATGCACACATAAATCGTGCCAAGCCCTTCCTTATTCAGGAACTGTAGAGCAGCATGGGTTGCAGGTGTCTATGTGTCCATCACTGATGCCCTCTTCTACATCACGGAGCTGTGTATGGAGTAGTGGATCCTTCAAGACAGACTCTCAACATCTCATCTCCTTCTCTCACCCCCACCAAACCCCAAGGGAATCACAAGGCCAGAGGGAAATGTAAATATGTTTCAGAAGGTATGATGAGCTTCCTAGTTTTTAAAATGCGGTATTCAGCGACGGTGCAACAATTTCAGTATGTCCCGAAGTCTAAGACTTCTCAGCACAAGTCACCGTTAAAAATGGAACAGCCGGCGGTTCCTCTTGCCCTTGCCAGCTCTGGCATGTCTCCCTTTCTTTCCTCTCTTTTTTTCTCTAACAAACTTTGTTTTAAAACTTTTTTAAAAAACGGAGCACCTGCTATTAAGTTACTAGACTGTTTTTTAAAAAAAAACCTAGCAGGTTCTTCTTGATACAACACTAAAACACCTTTTAAATAACAGAATGCTGTACATGCAGTGCCAACATAAACACTGAGAGTAAAAATTCAATCAATTCATGAATATGACTAAAAGGACTGCTATGTGCAGGAGAAGTCACAACCACTGTTCTTGTGGATGGCAGAACCCGGATGTGCAGAAAGTTGGTTTCAAGTTTATAAAAGGCCAATGACAACCCTGATGATGAAAGTGAAGTCACGATCAACTCATCACAAAAATTCATCCTTCAAGCATCCTTCTTGAGCGTCAAGTCCATCTGTGCTTAGGAGATTTCTCTACCCAATTTTCTCCACTTTCCCTATTTTTCCCTTATGATCAAATTTTCATCTTCACTCTTAAAAACAAAAAATACTATTTTTAAAAAAAATTTGACCCATCCCCTCCAATAGTATCTTCTAGAACTTGGTTCGAATAATTATTCATCCTTTACCCTAAACCTTCAACTTCTCCCTCAAAACAAGAAGGCATTTCAGTGCTGTGGTCAAGAGTGATGTCCACACAGGTTCTAAGAAACTGGTCTCTTTTGCTGCAGTTTCCTCATCTGTACATAACTGTCTCTATGTCTCATAGAGTTGTGGTCAAGGTTAAAAGAATTCATTCACGTAGAGGTGCTGAATGTAGCTGACACGGAGCAAGCCCTCCCTAATGTTAGCTCTCTCAATCATTACCAACCTCTTCCTCCCTTCCCCTATAACATACTCAAGTCTCTACAATTCTTTTAAAAACAAACAAAAAAACCTCCCTTGAACTCTTCTTCACCTTTCCCTCTTTCCTTTCCGTCTAGGCTTCTTGAAAGTGTACTCTACACCACAGGTCCCTGACCCCCGGGCCGCGGACCAGTCCCAGTCCCTTGCCCGTTAGGAACCAGGCCACACAGCCGCAGGAGGTGAGCGGTGGGGGAGCAGAGCCCTACCTTCTGTCAGATCAGGGGTGGCACTGGATTCTCACAGGAGGGCGAACCCTACTGTGGACTGAGCATGAGAAGGTTCAAGGTTGCCCTCCTTCAGAGAATCTCATGCCTGATGATTCGATCCCCCTCATTCATGGAAAAATTGTCTTGCACGAAACCTGTCCCTGAGGTCAAAAAGCTCAGGGACTGCTGCTCTACACTCACTCTCCTTCCTTACTAAACATTTACCCGGAGTTAGCTTCCCACAAAAACTGCTTGGGCAAAGGTCTTAAACCATCGTCACACTGCCTTGCATTTCCACACTGTCAACGTATTCAGTCTCTGTAGCTCAACACTGCCAAGTGGCAGTCTTCACATTTTTACACCTATTTTGCTGCACCTGCAGTTGCTGGCCACTCACTTACTCTGGACCCTTCCTATTTTCTTAGCCCCTGTGACACTACTCCTTGGTCCAACCTTAACTCTGAACGATCATTCTCCAGCTCCTTGGTGGGCTTCTCCTCTTCGTGCCCCTCCAGCATAGGGGATGCCTCCGTTTGCCCAGAGGCTCACCGGTCTTTCTGCCTCTACAACCTATTTTTGGACTCCCTAACCTACTTTCATAGTAAGATCGAATGAATCCCAAGAGTACAGCTCCATCCCACCCTCTCTGCAAAGTTTGACTCACAAACCCAAAGTGACTTGGGCAGCACCATTTGTGTCTTTTACAGATATGTCAAATGTAAAACATTCAACATGAAATCCATCATGCCTTGCCCTCAGCTTCCACTCTTATATTCCTAATTTCAGATTATAGGTCCACTACCAGAAATCCGGGAGTTATCTTCAAATGTCCCTCTTCCTCATCACCTACACATTTCACCCATCAGCAAATGACTGCTGGTTTTTCTAACTGAGCAATGTGCAGGTACCCTTCTCTTTCCCCCATCCCTCGTACCTCCAGTTCAACCCTTATCATCTCACCTGAAATGTCACAAAACCTCTTACCTCATCTCTCTTCCTCCACCTCCACAATGGCCAGAGTGGTGTGTGTGGAATGTAAAGCTGCCCACATCACTAACTGCTTCATGGGCTTCCCATCCGCAACTGGGTAAAACCCAGGCTCTGTGAGACACATGTGGCCAGCTTCTTTCACCTCATCTGCTGGTCACCTCCCTGAGCACCATGTCTGCACAGGACCAGCCACCCTGCCATTTCCTGTACAGGCTTCCCTTTGCTCAAGTGGGGAAAGTGCCGGGACCCCACTCACATCCTCCTGCTAGCAGGGAACTCCTGCTGTCTTCCAAGTCCTGCTGCAGCTTCACCTGAAAGACGCCTTCTTTCTCCCACTTCTCAAGCCGGCCGGGCTAGTACCACCTTTCCTCAGCTCTCACACAGACTCCCATGGCAACTCATGGCCACTTTCTTTTTGCCACTTAATTTACCCCACCCTACACAATTTGGGTGCCTCTCATCAGCTCCTTGAGAGCAAGAGCTGTGTCCTGGTCAGTTTCATGCTCGCAACTGCCACACAGCAGGACTCAGTGAATACTGACTGAACGTTTGCACTAGACGGTAAGCAAAAAAATAGTTATATAGTATTTGTCTCTTTGTGACTGGCTTATTTCACTTGGCATAATATCGTTCAAGGTCATCAATGCTGTAGCACGTGACAGGATTTTCTTAAGGCTGAATAATGTTCCCACTTAATAAATAAAATCCCACTTAAACACTTAAAGGCAACAACATCTGGAATACTCTTGTGTGTGTGTGTGTATATATATACACACACACATACATACATACATACACACATACTTTAATCATTCCCCCTTTGGGTAAAATACACAGATAAATAACAAATCATAATACTTTAATACAAATCAAACATGAACATAACATCATAAGTCATAATACTTTAAAACATAACATAAAAACATAAAACATAATAAAATCATAATACTTTAATACTAGTCAAACACAGATAAATAACGAATCATAATACTTTAATATTTGGTTATAACCATGAGAAAAAGTTTGATGTAATAGATAAACTAAAGATTGTTCTCACACCCATTAGGATGGTTACTTTTAAAAAAAAGAATTGTTACCTGGGCATGGTGGCTCATGCCTGTAATCCCAGCACTTTGGAAGGCAGAGATGAGGGGACTGCCTGAGCCCACAGGTTTGAGACCAACCTCGGCAACATGGCGAGACCTGTCTCTACAATAAATCAAAAAATTAGGCGCTTGCCTATAGTCCCACCTACTGGAAGGCTAAGGTGTAAGGATCACCTGAACCCGGCAGATTGAGGCTATAATGGCCTTGAGTGTGCCACTGCACTCTAGCCTGGGTGACAGAGTGAGACTCCAACTCAAAAAAAAAAAAAAATGAATTGTTGAAGAAGATGTAAAGAAATTGGAATCCTTGTGCACTGTCAGTGGGAAGGTAAAAGAGCAACACCACAATGGAAAATAGTATAGAGGCTCTTCAAGAAATTAAATAGAATGACTACATGATCCAGTGATCTCATTCCAGGTATATATCCAAAAAAAGTGAGAGCAGGGTCTCAAAGAGATATCAGCACATTCACGTTCATAGCAACATTATTCACAATAGCCAAGAGGTAGAAGAAACCCAAATGCCCATCAACAGAAGAATAAATAAGATGACGTACAGGTTGAATATCCTTCATATGAAAATCTGATGCTCCAAAATCTAAAACTTTATGAGCGCCAACATGACACTCAGAAGAAATTCTCATTAGAGCATTTCAGATTTTTTGACTAGAGACGCTCAACCGGTAAGAATAATGCAAAGATTCCAAAATCTGGGGGGAAAATTCCACAATCTGAAACACTTCTGGTTCCAAGCATTTCAGGTAATAGAATATATAATAATATTCCATACGATGGAATATTATTATATATTCTATTATATATATAAGTTATCTAAAGAAGTCAAATTCATAGACTCAGAAAGTAGAATAGTGGTTTCCAAGGGCTGGGAAGAGAGGAAAATGGGGAATTGTTGTTTAATGAGTATACAGTTTAAGTTTTGCAAGATGAAAAAGTTCTGGAAGTCTGTTTTACAACAATGTGTATAAATGTGACACTGCTGAAATATATGCATAAAATGGTTAAGAGGGTAATTTTTATGTTTTGTGTCTTTTACCACAATAAAGAAAGAAATTGTAGATTGAAATTTTGAAAAATGTAAAGACTTCATCCAAAATTTTATTTACTGCAAAAGAAATTATGATTTGGGGGGTTTATAATAAAACTATTACCTGTATTCTTACAAAAATCATAACATAATTCCATAAAACCTTATGAAAATGCTAACAAGCAGTTCCTCGATGCCCACAGAATCATTCTTCTGTGCTTTCTACAGCCTACTGCCCACATATTTCTTCTCTAGATCAGATCTTAATCTACACAAGAAAATGCAGACCAGTAAACACAAAAATTGAGCATTAGATAAAATTAAGTCTCTGGAAAGAGAACAAGTTTGATTTTTTAAGTAAACATCATAATTCTGTCTGCCTGGTGCACTAAAATCTCAGGAAGCTTTTAACAGCAGCAGGATCCTAATTGCATAACCTTGTTTTCAATGAGTGAATGAAATTATGCTATAATTTTACTTATCAAAAGAACATATGAGTAGCGTGACGCCACCCACCTCTGCATCATCCATCTGCCTTTCCTGTTCATCAACTGCATATGCTTCTGACTCTCCTTTTCTGGTTACCCTGAGTCCTGACACGTAGCCTCCAAATGGGGGCTCCCTCTCTGTCTTCCTGCCATTGTCTACTTCTGGCTTTTAGTCCTAACGTTCCTTCCCCATCTTACTCTCTCTGTGCCAAAATGCCTTCCTCATTACAACCAGCCCTTGTTTCTTATCCACTCACCTTTTTCAGCTAATCTTCCCAGTTAGTCTGACATCAACTTTGGTTTTTCTCCAAAGACATCTTAAAGCCATCCTGAGAAACGATTCACTTGGAAAACGTGTTCGGATATTGAGACTATTTTAAGACCACCATCTTGTTTTTTCAATTTCCTGTGTGCGTATAAATCTTGTCTGCATGTGGCAGATCGAATTTCTGGGCTAAACTCCTAATGGTTTTAAGTTTTAATCGGTTCTGTTTCATTTCCTTTCAGGTCTCAGGGAAATTGAGCTTGGACTTTGGAACATGGATTCTGGAGTCAATTCAGCTCCCGCTCTACCCATTCCTAACTGTGTGATCCAAGGGAAATTATCTAAATACTCTGAGCTTCAGGTGTATCATCAATAAAACAAAGAAAATAACAGAACTCTCCATAAATGTTGACATAAGGATTAATCAGGAAAATAAAGCGCTGAGGTCCACATCCTGGTATAGCGTAAGACTCAAAAAATGTTAGTGACGGTAGATACCAGTTCCCTTAGGGGAACACAGTGGCTACAATTCTGTGGAGTACAGCCAATGTCACAGAGCCTCTCCTGAAGAGTTCCCACATCTGCGGAGGCCATGAGAAACACTGCAAACATAAAGAGTTGGACCACGGGGCGTCAGGATGCAGGCATCAACACTATATCATGAATAACGGGACTGTCGAGAATAATCCCCCTTGAGTTAGTCAGAGCCCCTCACAACATATTATAGACTTAAACACATCTTGATGTTACCACAAATCTCTGCAGTAGCTTGATGCATACAAGCCGCCGGTATAAGAAATCACAAAACTAGTACTGAACTTAGCTGGGTTGGAAAAAAGAAAGAGAAAAGCAAAGAAAAGGCACCTGTAACCCATGTACCCAGCATCCCTCAGTCATCCCTCAGAAAGACATTGCTCCTTATCGTGCAAGGACAAGGAGTCCAAAAGACAGGCTAAAAAGAAAAACAGGAAGAAAACTTTTTATTTTAAATGTATTACCTGTTTCTATTGTAAAATCTTGTATCAAAATGGCATGCCCAACATCTATCAAATTAATAAATTCCCTTATAATTATATACCCAGCATGACCTAGACTATGGGAGAAAGGCACTCACATACCAAGGACAGGAATGCAAACTTGTGCTAGGTTTTTGAGGACAATTTGGCAACATGTACCAAAAGCCTCAAAAAATGTCCATATCGTTTGACTTAGTAATTGCTTCTAACTTACACAGCAATAATTAGATATTCACATAAACATTAAGTGGAGAAATGTTCATGCCAGCATTACCTATAATAATACAAAATGGAAAATAATAATAGAGGGTCGATTAAAGCTCAAGTGAATGACAACACTCATAAGGCAGAATATTATATAGTCATTTAAAAATTAAATTCTCGAAAAATATTTAAAGGACACAATAAAAATACTCATATATTAAGTGTAAAAAAAGCAGGATAAAACTGCATAAAAATTGCGTCATAAAATACATGTCTAAAGGTACAGAAAACAAAGACCAAAAAGATATGGGGTTATGGATGATTTATTTTTTCTTTTTTAAAATTGGCTCCAGAGAACATATATTACCTTCTACACACGAAGGCAAGAAAAGATTTTTAGAAAATATTTGCCTTCTACTTGCTAGCAGTTTCTGCCACACCCCTTCCCACAACTCTAATTTTCAAAACATACAAAATGCTCGCTCCAATGTTTTCTAAGACCACCTGCATATGTTGATTCTACCCCAACTCCTTGATTTGCAGCTGAACCTGAAAAACTCAGATGGAAATTATTTTAATTCCATTCACTGAGTGGCATTTCACCGCTCCAAAAGACTCTGAGTAGGTGGGAGAAGAACTATACATAGTAACCACATCCTTCAGTTTAAAATCAATAGCTACAATATCCAACTGAAAAAACAGTTTAAACCTGTATTCAAATAATGCTGAAAATCATCATGCTGCCTGTGCCAATTATTTCTCCCAGTGAGAGACTTTTCAGGTTAAACATGAATGTTGGTGGAATTCCTCCCCATCATTAAGGAAAAGAGTGAAAAAAGAAGGAGTCTACACCAACTTTCCTGTACATGAAATGAGATCTCTGATAAATGTGGCCCCTTCTTCTGTGGGCTTTCAAATCTTTCCTTGAAAATTCATCCCTTCTTTCTCACTGCCCCAGGTCCACCCCACACTGGTGCTGGGGGTGGAAGTGTGGCATGAGGACACCTAAGCTTAGCCACCTCATGGCTTCTTCTGTGGGCTTTCAAGAAGAAGAAGAAGGGTTTTGTTCGTGGTGAAATGCTAACCAAGATTCCTCCTGGTGGGCAGAGCTCTCCTTCCTCGGGCTGCTCCCTGAGTGCCTCTTGTTACCCATCTCAAGTGCCACTCTTGCCCTGGCCCACAGAACTCCCTCACACACACACCACCACCTTTGTCTCCGGCGGTGCCCAGCACAGCCCTCCCTTTGTGGGCTCCACGTGCCCCTCAGAGTACCCACTCTGCAGACATCCAGCTGACTGGAGAGTCTTCTCTCACCCATTTGCCCTCCTAGTCTCCTCTCTTTGAAAAGCCAACTCCCATTCTCAGACTTGCGTCAAACACCGCTGCCCAGGCAGCCCCCCAGCAGCTCTGACACTGGAGAGGTGGCACACCCAAGGAGGCCAGGAGGCTGTGGGGCTTTCCGCAGGGACCCACGCGCTACCTACCCTCTGCATGCCCGGGCTCCAGGGCGTCACACTCAAGCCCATCGACGTCAGGGATCAGCAGGCCAGGTCCTGTCCATCAGAGCTACTCTCTAGGAAGTGGTAGGCTTTTGTTTCCGTTGTGTATCCTCTACTGAATTGAGACGACTGCAAGCTTCAAGTGTGTGTCTGGGAGAAGCGTGTCAACAAGGTAACAGAGGCCATCCCTGAGACAAAGATGGTCCACAACCCCGATGAGCGAAACACGCAACAGCCAGGGCTGTTCTAGGATGAGCTCCCTCCAAGATCCTGCATTTTCCCATCACCTAGATACTCCGCCCTTCACCCCTGCCCAGCCCCCTGCCCCAGTGAGAGGTCACCTGTTAAGATGTTGGACAAAACCAAAGAGTGGTTTATCTTCCCTGACACAGAAGGAGGCTGAAAAAAAGGCAAAATCCAATGTCCAGGTTGGCTGAAGTTGACCGCACCACGTCCCATGGTCCCCTGTGCTCTAGAAACCACTGACTTTTGTTGGAAATTACCTCCATTTCACACAAGCTGTCGCTATTCCTGCCCCAAACCAGCTTTCAATTGTTGTTTTCCATCATTTCCCCTTTATTTAGCCAACAGAATGCCTCAAGGGCCTGAGCCTTTCCCTCCCTGGTCTAAGGTGTGGCTGGAAAGTGCAGGTTGTCCCAGAGTGCTTTGGAGGTGGCCTTTTAGCTTCAAGAACACATTTTTAAATTTAGCAAAACCCTTCATTACACAGTAGAAATAGCTGAAGTTCTGATAACTTAGAAAGGCCCACACTTCCCTTTATTTATGGATTATATAGAATTCTTAAGCATAATCACAAGATTAGCCACAGCTATTATTAAAATGCAAAAGTTGGATTTGTTTGTTGCTCTGAGTCACAGAGCTTTCCTGAGTGTTTCACAGAGCAAGGACCCAGATGACTGAACACTTCATTGGTCTGCAGGGACCCTCTGCACATCAATAAGCCTACTAGGAAATGCAAGCAAAATTGAAGGCACTTTTTCAGCGGCAGCCCCTGAGAGGCTAAGGAAATAATAAACATGGTTATTATAAAACCACAGAGGAAAAGCAAAGGCTCCAAATATGGTAACGCTGAATGAGTTTTCCAAGGAGATAGTGAGCTCTTTTGTGAAAGACTGTATCTTTTCCCAGTTGTTAAAATTTTAGACGTGAATACTGTAAAGTGGTCTACACCCATGGTTCAGCTCAGATGTCACCTCCTCAACGAAGCCATTTGTAACTGCTCCAGTTTTTTAAAAAGTAATTTCCCCTACGCTATGCTCCCAAAGCACATGCCTCGGCAACAACCCTTTCTAATGGCGTATCATATTCCTTTAATACAACCAAAGTATTCGGGAGCAGAGTGCCTGCTTTCTGGAGATTTAGCAAAAGAGGAGAATGCATATGTGTGTGTGTGTGCGTGCGTGTGTGCATCGTGTGTGTGTATGTGTATACGCAGTCAGGCACATGAGGGGGGCAGAGATAAACTGTTAACCAAGTTGTTAACAGTTGCTGGATCCAGAGAAACATGAGTGTTGACTCTGCACTGTCAACTTTCTTGTCAGTTTGAAATTTTTCCAAATGAAATACAGATTTTTAAAGTGAAATAGCCCACAGTGGGAGCTCAATCGTTGACTGCCTAATAAAGTAAAGAACTGCTGTATTGGGGGGCTGCAAAGTCACCATCCAGTGACACTGTGAAGAGAACCATGATTATTTTTCACCCAGTGAGTATCCAAGCTCCCACCCCCAGGCACCATGGTAGGTGCAGCCTTGGAGTGAACAACCAGCCTCCATCCTGACCCCAGGACCGTCGGCCCCTGGGGAGAAGCAGGGGACACCATCGGGAATGCCACGGGCACTCTCGCCCAGGGGAGGCTGTGTGTCGGGGCGGGGGGGAAGAAGGAGCCAAGGAGCACTCGTGGACACCTCACAACCCACATATAGTTGAAGAATGAATGAACCTGTGGAAGTCGAGTGGTACCCTGAAGCAGCCAGCAGAAGCTGTCCACCGAGCAGCTGAGCACTCTGACAGCGTGAAAAGCCACAAGCAAACGCATGAGGGCAACCACCTGCTCCGCCTACCCACTGCTCTGAAGGCGCCACGCCGGGACTCCCAGCATGCAGGGGCCAATCAGAGCATGAGCAAACTCGCTCAGGGCCAGGGCACAGAGGGGGAGGCCCCTGGAGGCCTCCTTAGTACTCTCCATTCCCTGCTGAGCAGTTTGCTGAAGGTGAGGCCACACGACCTGCCAAGTGGGAAGTCTGACTCCAGCAGACATCCTCAGGAGGGACTGGCATCTTTCCGCTGTACTTAGGCACTGCTGAGTTCCCTCCACTACACCGACTTGGTGTCTCCACTCCATCTGGGGCTAATGGCCAGGGACTGGTCCTTGGGAAGAGGTGTGACAGCCTTTGCAGCTCTCCCTTTCCAAGGCTGGGGTGGCGGAGCTGCCCACGCCCTGCTCCTGCTTGCCAGCTGAGGCTGTTCATCCCACAAGAAGACACGCCTGGTGCTTTACACGTCGCACTTAAGATTTCAGACAATGCAGACACCCAGGAAGTCCCAAGAAGCTCCTTTTGGAGACTCCGGTAGGGATCATGTGAACCAGAGGTCGCTAAGGTATGACCTTCTCAGGACCCACAGTGGGATCACCAAGAGTCCCAATTTGATCATCAGAGGGGAGCGCTGAAACCAAAGTTCAGGGCATTTCCTCTCCGTTTTCCAAAAGTAGCACTGCAGGCACCACTGACAGCTCAGAAAGAGAAACATGTCTGTGAAAACGGTTTGGCCTCACTTCTTCCCTCCCCTCTTCCCTCTCCCCATCTCTCTGATAAAAAGCAATGAGAAAGGAAGGGAGGGAGGGAGGGAGGAAGGAAGGGAGGGAGGAAAGAAAGAAGGAAAGAAAGCTGAGTGGAAGCCAACTGTACATTCTTCCTTTCTTTCCTCCTATCTGGTCCTTTGCTAGCTCAGGGATATCTTTTTCTCCTGAATATTATTTCCTATAACTGAATTTTGGCTATTGTAACCAAAGGAGACTAGGAATGTAAGACAATTAACATTGATGCTTATATCACTATTATAAGCATTGCAGAATATAGGAAAATATACATATATATTGCAAAATGGTCCACTCTTCATGGTTTTTTTTTACTGTTTTATATTTTATACTGTTCCAAGAAACTCTTTTCACTCAGATTGTTTACAAGTGAATAAGTCATTACTCATGGGCATTTTATGTGGGCAAATTCCTTCTATCTCTTTCTACACAACAAATTAAGATTATATATAAGAATGGAATTTTAGGGTCAATGCTTTTCTCGGCCGATGTCAAACAACAGAAGCACTGATCAGCCTGGCTCATAAAAGGCGATGCTTCTCCTTGGCCAGGTTCTGCAAGGCAGCAGCTGCATGTGTCCAACAGCATCAGACTAAGGGTGATGCCAGAGTCACTCACTCACAACCGTTCTGGCCCAGGACAATGATGATATCAACAATGAAAGTAACAACAGATGATACCGAAGACGGTGCTGGGCTGGGCACAGTGGCTCACACCTACAATCCCAGTATTCTGGGAGGCAGAGGCAGGAATACTGCTTGAGCCCAAGAGGTGGAGACCAGCCTGGGCAACAAAAAGAGGTTGGGGGGAGGGGAGAGGAAGAAGAAAAATCAGCAGCAGCAGCAGGAGGCTGCCATCTCCTGAGGACCTAGCAGGAACCAGACACTGTCAGCACCCACCACCCCCCCACACACACACACATTCTCTCCATTCCTTACAGTAACCCTACAAAGGTGACATTCTGCAGAGGCGAATACTGAGGCAGAGACCACTCAAGTCACAGAGCTGGAGCTGCTCCCCCCATATGCCATGCTGCAGAAGGAGAGGGCCAAGCCAGTCTCTGGGGAGGCACGGGCCCGAGGTAAGCCTCCCTCCTCTCCTGCCTCCCCTCAAGTAATCCTTTCTATATAAGTGAAATCCAACTCCACAGATAGGCACCTAAGAACCTTCTAAGTGTGTACTCTCCTGAGGGATGTCACAGGGAAGACAAAAAGGAGCATGGCACTTATCTCTGGTTAACCTCACGGCTGCAAGTTGAATGGGAAGGTGCCACACTGTTTAAGACGAGTGTGATACATGATGCTATTTCTTTTTTTTTCTTTTTTTTTTTTTTTTTTGAGTTGGAGTATCACTCTGTCACCCAGACTGGAGTGCAGTGGCCGCTCCCGGCCACCACAGCCTCGCCCTGCTGGGCTCCGGCGATCCTTCCGCCTCAGCCTTCCGAGTAGCTGGAACTACAGGCACGCGCTACCACGCCCAGCTAATTTTTGATTTATTGTAGAGATGAGGTCTCGCCAAGTTGCCCAGGCAGGTCTCGAACCCGCAGGCTCAGGCAATCCACTCACCTCGGCCTCCCAAAGTGCTGGGATTACAGGTGATGCTATTTCTTAAATACAATCAACATGTTCCTATGAACAGTTTAAAAAGCTTTCATCATCATTGTCCACAAATTCACTGTTTCCCACACATTTTTCTTTGTCCTCCCACATCTATAGGTGTTTCTTTCCTAGTGGTATCATCTACTTGAGGACATTGCAAATAAAATAGGCTTTGGTTATCGATCCCAGGTCTTCAAATTAAACAAAAAATGATGCCACCCTCCCCACTGAGAGACAACACGGGTGAGTACGAGGGCAAGAGACAACTCTACAGACGAATGACTTCTGATGCACGACCTTCTGATGTGCGTCCTCTCCCTCTACAGCCTCGGGTTTCTGTGTGCAGATGGATGCAGGCACCCCACAGTGCAGGCTACCAACAATCCTAGGAAGCTTGTGATCCCCCTCAACTTGCATGCACAGTTTGTTGTGTGCACATTTTTTCTAGAGAGTAGGCCATAGCTTTCTCAAATTCTCCAACAGAACTATGACCAATAAGAGGTTAAGTACTCACCAATTCAGATATCTCTAAGGTGCAATCTGTCTCAGATTAACAAAGAAAGCATGCCTGTGATTCACCAATATCCTCATTACATCATAACACTTCAAAGTCTAGGAATCTCGGCTTAATTCGTCCCACACTCACTCCATGGTCTCCTCCCCGCTACTCAAGCCCAGATACAGGTCTTCTGCTCTGCAATCTTAAAGCTGACATAGCTATTTCAAAAAGACCTTCCACTCTGAGAAGAGACTGTCAATGAGGGGACAAAGGTCTAGACATCGGAAAGCAGGAACAGTAGGGGAGGAGCCTGGGACAGCAAAATTAAGCCCAAGCATCATGAGAGGAGATGCTCCCGACCAAGGTGAAAAGTGAAGTAGGTAGCAATCTAGAAATCTCCCAAACAGGTGGGCCGCCCTCTGGCTTTCTCTAGCTTCCTATCCACCTCCGCCCTTGAGGCTCCTGTCCAACAGACTGTGATGAGGGATGCAGGGCTTTCCTGGGGAGCAGACAGGGTCCAGCTGGAGCCCCAGAGTTTAGAGGGAAGCAGAGCTCCGAAGGGAGAGGCTGAGGATGGTAACAAGAAGCAGCAAAGCGAGTCGGAGACCAGGCGGCAACCTGCGATGTTCTCCATTAAAAGCCAGTTTCCCACTGACCCCTCCTCTCTACGCCCCACTGGAAGAGCAAATGAAAGGCCTCTTTCCTGAGCTGTCAGGAATCTCCACCAAAAAGAGAGGGTGCCACTGACTCCAGGAGACAGGGGCTCTTCCAGGATGCCAGGTTCTTCCCAGCTGCGTCCCACTGACTGACCTCTCTCTCAGCGTTCCTGTGCAAAGGGAACAGCCAGCTCTTAGACGTGATCTGACCCTACAACAGACCCTGCCGTGCCAAGTATTGCATACCGAAACCTCCATTTTTCTGCCCATGTTGCTGCTGAGCTATTCTTCTTCAGCTCGACACAACCCATCTGCCTGCAGCCTGGCATTTCACTTGGGCAGCTGCCCTCTAAGAACCTAACCAGTGAAAAGAAAAACAAACCCAGGAATGTTTTCCTGTTTTATCACAAGTTGATGGCAAGCATCCAAATGGTTCTCTACACTGTTCGTCAAGCAGGATGTACCTGCCCATATGCAAATATCAAGCAATACTAACCACACAGAAAGTTACCTTGACTCTCTTAGTCTGGCATACTGTAATCGAAACCAGGGAGAAACTTTCAATCACAAGTCTAAAAACCACTGAGAATCTTCTCATTTTCACCAACTTCTCCATGGAAGAGCAGCACAATGCATTCATCATCATGCCAGTATTTCATAAAACATGCCACTATGTAGTAAGGTTAAAAGTAGAGATAAGTTGGAGGAAGTAATGAAGAAATGTACTTACTTGCAAGCCTTTTTTTTTTTTAAAGAAAACTATGCCTTTTACACGGGGCGACAGAGTGAGACTCCAACTCAAAAAAAAAGAAGGTTAATTACTCGTGAAAGAATAACTTGATGCAACATTTGTGCAGGGCAACTGGCAGTACCTAGGAAAATATGAATTGAATGTTTTTTCGAACTGGCTTACTCTCATGGGTGCAGAGATACAAGCAGCCAGGGCTAGAGCCAACGATGATCAGTTACTCACCATGAGTATGTCCCAGGCACTATTCTAAGTATATCATGTGTGTTAGCTATTTTATTCTGCTCATCCTATGAGGTAAGTATTATTATTATTCCCATTTGGTGGAGGAAAATTCACAGACGAGATGTAAAGTAACTTTTTCAGAGTCAAAGAACTAGCAACCAGTAGAGCCAGGATTCGAACACAGGCAGTTGAAGAATATTCACTGCAGTTTTGTTTAAAAAGGCAAAACATAGCATATACGTAAATAAATGCCCATAAACCGTGAACTATTTAAATAAATTATGATACATCCATGCAATGAAACACTATGAGTCAACTGCAAAAATAAGTTATGTCCCTAGGTGTTGATGTAGAAAGTTCTAAGACTTCGGGCTTCATATTACAATACTTTCACACCTATGTGTGGATGATTTAGAACCAAATCATCTCAGGATAAAGATTAAGTCAGCCACCTGATTTCCAATAAGATACACTACCTTCAAATTATATTCTATAACCACTACTATTCAACATAGCACTGGAAGTTCTAACCACAGCAATCAGGCAAGAGAAAGAAATAAAAGGTATCCAAATAGAAAAAGAGAAAGTTAAATTATCTTTCTTCACAGATGACATACTTCCACATCTAGAAAACCCAAAAAAGCCCACCAAAAGACTCCTAGCACTCATAAGCAACTCCAGTAAAATCTCAGGATACAAAAATCAATGCTCAAACATCAGTTGCATTTCTATATACCAACAACACACAAGTTGAGAACCAAGTGAGAAACACAAACCCATTTACAACATCCACACAAAAAATAAAATACCTTGGAATACACCGAGCCAAAGAGGTGGAAGATCTCTACAGCAAGAACTATGAAACATCACACCACTGAAAGAAATCCAAGATGACACAAACAAGGGGAAAAACATTCCATGCTCATGGATTCGAAGAATCAATATCATTAAAATGTCCACACTGCCAAAAGCAATTTACAGATTCAATGCAGCCCCTATCAAAACTATCATAATGATATTTCGCAGATCTAGAAAAAAACCATACTTAAATTCAGATGGAAAAAAAAAAGAGCTCAAACAGCCAAAGTAATCCTAAGCAAAAAGAAGGAACCCAGAGGCAAAACATTGCTAGACTTCAGACTTTACTGCAATGCCACAGTAACCAAAACAGCACAGTACTGGTACAGGAAGAGAAACACAGACCAATGGGATAGAATGGAGAACCCAGAAATAAAATCACAACTTACAACCAACACAACTTTGATAAAGTCAACAAAAATAAACACCGAGGAAAAGAAACACTAATCAGCAAATGGTGCTGGGGAATCATATGCAGAAGAATGCAGCTGGACACCTACCTTTCAATATATACAAGATAGATTAATGACTCAAACGTAAGACCCCATCCCCAAACCATAAAAATCCTAGAAGAAAACGTAGGAAACACTTTCTTGGACATTGGCCTAGGTAGTGAATTCATGACCAAATCCTCAAAAACAAACGCAGGTCAGGCATGGTGGCTCATACCTGTAATCCCAGCACCTTGGGAGGCCGAAAATAGAGGATTGTCTGAGTCCAGGGGTTCGAGACCAGTCTGGGCAACATGGTGAGACCTCGTCTCTACAATAAATCAAAACATTAACTGGATGTGGTGGTGCGAGTCTGTAGTTCCAGCTACTTGGAAAGCTAAGGGGAAAGGATCACCTGAGCTCAGCAGGTCGATAGTGCAGTGGCCATTAGTGTGTCACTATACTCCAGCCTGGCAACAGAATAGAGAGACAACGCACGGGAGAAAATATTTGCAAACTATGTATCTAAAAAGGCCTACTATCCAGAATGTATAAGGAACACAAATGAATCAACAGAAAAAAAAATCATTAAAAAGTAGGCAAAGGACATGAACAGACACTTCAAAAAGGAAGACATGCAAGCAGCCAAAAAATAAATGAAAAAAATGCTCAGTACCACTAATTATCAGAGAAATGCAAATCAAAACCACAATGAGATACCGTCACACACCAGTCAGAATGGCTATGATTAAAAAGTAAAACAACAGATGTTGGCAAAGCTGTAGAACAAAGGGAACACTCCTATACTGTTGGTGGGAATCTAAACTAGTATCGCCCCTGTGGAAAGCAGTTCAAAGATTTCTCAAAGAACTAAAAATAGATTTACCATTTGTCCCAGCAATCCCACTAAGTAGACAAGGGGGGCCCCCCAAAAAACAGAATTTATTTTCCAAAAATTTTGTGTTTATTCTTACATGTGTAAACATCAGTCACCTTCAACGTATTCCCATTTGACACAATACACCACCTATCAAGACACTTTTTCCATTGCTCAAAACAGTTTTTGAACTCATCAATTTTGATGCCTTTTAGTGCTTCTGCCCTTTTTTTTTTCTTTTTTTTTTTGCCTCTTCCACATCAGCAAAATGTTTCCCTTTGAGGACTTTTTTCATCTGGAGAAGCAAAAAGAAGTGGCTGGGGTGAGATCAGGTGAATAGGGAAGGCTGGGCACGGGGGTCATGCTGTTTTGGTCAAAACTGCTGAAGGACACTCAGCACAGTGTGGGCAGGTGCGTTGTCATGGCGGAAGAACCAGTCACCTGTTTGCCACAACTTGGAACTTTCCTTCTGCTAATCGGGATGCAGCCTTCTCAAAACTTCCAGATAAAAACTTTTGTTGAGCATTTGATCCAGAGGAACAAATTCTGAGTGTACTACAAAAAGATAATTCTGGTTTTTTTTGGGGGGGGGATCCCCCCTCACATACCCAAAGGAGCATAAATTGTTCTACCAAAAAGATACCTGTACTCATACGTTTATTGCAGCACTTTTCACAATAGCAAAAACATGGACCCAAACTATGTGTCCATCAACAATAGACGGAATAAAGAAAATGTGGTACCATGGAATAATACACACCCATTAAAAGTACACAACCATGCAGCAACATGGATGCTGCTGGATGCCATCGTTCTAAGTGAATTATCACAGAAACAGAACACTGAATACCGTATGTCCTCACTTATAAGTGAGAGCTAAAGAGCTGAAGACTAAGTATACACAGACATAAAGAGGGGAACAACAGACACTAGGGACTCCTAAGGAGGTAGGGTAAGGGTTGGAAAACCCCCCATGGGGTATCATACGCATCACCTGGGTGACAAGCTCAACAGAAGCCCCAACCTCACCATCACGCAATATACCTATGTAACAAACCTGTTCATGTACCCCTTCAATCTAAAATAAAAATACAAAGTAAAACAAATAGAAAAAAAAGATACTCAAGCAAAAAACAAACAAAAAAAGACTATCAGAGAAATGCAAATACTTGATTCAACACTCTCCTATCCTAGGTTGATGAGCTGAGGACAGAAAATAGCAAAAGCTCTCGTGAATAACATAAAACCAGGAAAGGAAGGGACTGAGCCACACACAGTGCTTGCTAGAGACACCCCTTCCAGGCCTGCTATCCAACTGGACAATGTATTATAGGGTCACCCGACCTAGATGAGCACACCTAATCCCACTTAAAGCAAAACTGCTACATAATTCACAAAGATACTACTGCACAAGGAATAACAAGTTTTAAAAGTCAAAGAAGAGGATGACAGAATTCTCAACACTCCAGTTCAGGCATTTACTGACACATACTCACGCTAAGAGAAAGTAATTTAACAAGTTGGAAGAAAGGAGGAAGAGAGTCATTTTCAAACACAAATATTTAAAGAAATGTATTTGTATAACTTGGAATGGTTCCCCCAAGAACAAAAATTTAGAAAACATAATATGAAACTCCATGATATTTTCTTCTGAAAAGGAGCAAATCTTCAAAAATTAGATAATTTTTTATCTCTAGCCCCTCATATTCATGATCCAACTAGAAAATGAATGAGAAAATCCTTGCTTTTAACAATGAATTTCCAAAGGCCTGTTCCAAGACAAGTCACTATCCCATAAAACAGGTCTGCCACTAAAAAAGTGATTTAACTGGGGGCTTTATTCCTGATCAAGGCTTCCATGTCCAATAAATTATAATCAAGACCAACAGTACATCAAAAGGCAACATTCATCTATAACCCTCTGTCATCATTATAGAGAAAATTATACTCCAAGCCCTATAATGCAGGCATAAGTTTATTCATATTTAATACATATTTATTTTATTTTATTTCAAAGATGTGGGGTGCAATTCAGAGTAAGGTATACAAATGTTGATTATGCAGGTAACCTTGTTGATGAGATGTGTCCCCCTCCCCCAGCAGATTCCCACTACTGCCAATCCCGCCTCTCCCCCCATCCACTGCTGCCCCCCATAGTTTCCCACTACTGCCAATCCTTTTCTTTTTTTTTGAGTTGGCATCTCATCCTGTCACCTAGGATGGAGGACAGTGGCACGCTCTCGGTCACCACAGCCTCAACCTGCTGGGCTCCGGTGATTCTTCCACCTCAGCCTTCCAAATTGCTGGACCACAGGCACATGCCACCATGCCCAGCTAATTTTTTGATTTATTGTAGAGATGAGGTCTTGTCAACTTGCCCAGACTGGTCTTAAACCCGCGGGCTCAGGCAATTCTCTCACCTCGGCCTCCCAAAGTGCTGGCATTCTAGGGGTGAGCCACTGCGCCCGACCCAATCCTTTTCTTGCAGTATTACAATAATTGTTCAAGGTTTGCTTATGAGTAAGAACATGTGATACTCAGTGCTTTGTTTCTGTGATCACTCATAATACACATTTATTGACCATTCCATACATCAAGCAAATACAGACTACACACATGAAATGCTGAAGAGGTCTAAGTGGCCCGTAAAATGCACAAATAGCTCATCAAAAATAGGAAATGCCAACGGAGTCCTAACTTATACTGAAATATATTTTAATTATAATTGTAATGGTTTCATCAAAAACAATTTTACTTTTTTTCTTAGAATTTGACAGGATTTTCCATGATGTATGAATGATTCTGTTTTTTTTTTTTCTTGAGTTGGAATCTCACTCTGTCACCCATGCTGGAGTGCAGTGGCACACTCATGGCCACCACAGCCTCGACCTGCTGGGCTCTGGCAATCCTTCCGTCTCAGCCTTCCAAGTAGCTGGAACTACAGGCGTGCGCCACCATGCCCAGCTAATTTTTTATTTATTTATTGTAGAAACGAGGTCTCACAAAGTTGCCTAGACTGGTCTCGAATCCCTGGACTCAGGCAATTCTCTCGCCTCGGCCTCCCAAAGTACTGGGATTACAGGCTTGAGTCACCACACCCGGCCAATTCTGGTTCTTTTAAAAGTTTTCCAAGAAAGCTTAAACTATTGCAATTTTTCTTCTTAATAAATTTATTTGTAGTAAACATAGGCCATCATTCTACTGATCTAGAAATATTCAACACTTATTGAACAGAAAGACATGGTTTTATAATGACTTCTGAGAGTTCTAATGACAATTACCAGGACAACATTTCTCCTGCAAAAAAGCATGACTAACCAAAGGCATACTCCCAACTTTTGTCTATTGAATTAGCCAAAAAAATTAATTTTTTTCCCCATTAAAAAAAAACATGATGGCAAAAACACAGGCAAATAGGAACCCCATGCTCTGCTGATGACACTGTGAAATTAATACTATGCCTTTGGAAAGTGACTTGGAAGTATTTACCAAGAACCATAAAAAAAAATTCACCACGAGCCTGGCCTATGAACACATATTAATCCTACCCTCAAGAAACAATTGAAGCCGGGCACGGTGGCTCAAGCCTATAATCCCAGCACTTTGGGAGGCTGAGGTGGTGGGATTGCCTGAGCCCACAGGTTCAAGAACAGCCTAGACAACTTGGCAAGACCTCATCTCTACAATTAATCAAAAAATTAGCATACACCTATAGCTCTGGCTACTTGGAAGGCTGAGGCGGAAGGATCACCTGAGCCCATCAGGAAAATGCTCACTCCAACCTGGCTGACAGAGTGAGACTCCAACTCAAAAAAAAAAGAAACAAGTGGAAATTCAGAAAATGCCAAATATACAAAGTTGTTCATTACAGATCATTCATAATTGCAATAAGTTAGAATATATATGGTACAGGAAAAAAACACGAGCTATACAATTTTGAAGATTATATAATTACCCTTTTAATTAAGAAATAACGCTTAATTAAGAGATTTAGAAACAAAAACCCCATGTACACAATTATGTGCACTATATATAATAATGAAAGAAAATACACCCACATAATAATATGACGAGGTGTGGAATTGCCGTATGTTAGGGTGGGACTATGGCAGGACTTCTCAGCGTCAGCCCTGTTGGCACTAGGCCAGAACCCTCTCTGTGGTGGGGTCTGTCTAGGGCACGTGGGATGCTGAGCCACAAGCATCCCTGGCCTGTGTTCTTTAGGTGCCAGTAGCACCCCTTGCCCCAATGAAAAATGTCTCCAGATACTGTCAGTGTCCCTGGGGGGGCAAAATCACCCCACTGAGAACCACTAAGCTTAAGGTACTTTTTTGTCTACTTTCTAATTTTCTCTGTATTTTTATTATTATCATGTATTAAAATGATTTTTAAAAATTATTGATTACTTAAATAATTTTAATCTCAGAAGCCAATATTTAATGACTAATCACTTCTCAACGCTGGAAGCCCTTCTCTTTAGGGCATTGCCTCCAGTCAAGAACACAAGGCAATGGATCTCTCTCTTCCACAATGTAGCCCATCCCTCTGGTGTCCCTGAGGGCCAAGGCTTGGGAAGAGAGCAGGCTTGCCACACAGAAGCAGCTCTCCCAGCATAACCCTCCCTGGACTTGCACTGCATCTAGAAGTTTTCCATAACGAAGATGCACAAAGGAAGACATCCCAGTCTCTTTCACAATATTTGGTATTTTTGCCATGATGTTTACGGATCGCCTTATTCTCCACTGAGAAACATGAAATGTATAATCATGTGATCAGCCTGCAATCCACAAAGAGCTTCAAATCCTTTCCTAATTACTACAGAGCTCTGCAAACAAGAATGAAATCGTATTTTGACTGGCCACAGGCTGTTGCTTTGGAAACAACAGGTCGGAGAGAAATCACAGAATCACTAAAAAGTAATGGCAAAGCCAAGTTAAACTATGTTTTAGAATCCAATAAACAGAGCAGTAAAATTTTAAAACTATAAGACAATGGGGACAGGCTTTATTAAATTTTAACTTTATGTATTAGTAAATCCACATCTATTTTGCTGTTCTATGCTGAATAAGTACATTCGTTGGCAAGTCCCTTTGATTGCTTGTGGAATAAAACAAGATGTGGAATGAAGTCCAAACCGGCCTCAGCTACTTTTGCAGAAAGGTTGTCCAGTCCTTCTCCTCCTCTCAGACTCAAACTCCATGAACCTCCAACTCATGGTGCTGCCTAGTGGTGATTTCTACCTGGATGCCCAAGAGTTCATCACCCTCAGCCTTCCACCAGTTAAGTTCATTACTTCCACAGGTCACCCGCCCAAACAAACCTTCTAACTGGAACTCCTTGAGGACCCAGATGGGACTGCAAGATATGAAAGCAGGCTCATAACTGTCCTAAAGTCACCTCCAAAAAGTTCCATGAGTCAGTCTCTCTCTCTCTCTCTCTCTCTCTCAAATACTCAACTTCTCTCTGGGAGTGAAAGCAGAACATCCTAGAAGAGAATTCTTCTCTGAGGATTCTTTATAAGGAACAAATGTAAATGTCATGCCAGGTAACATTTTTGCCTCGTTAGTTTTGCTTTTCATTATCATTAGTGTCATTCGCTGAAGAACTAGCAGCATATCATTGATTGAGCTGTTTTTTGCTTGCAGACAAGTAACTCAACACACTAAGCCCACTCAGCTACCCAGTTCTACAATTGCTTTTCTGAATCTAGGCTACTGTAACAAGCGAGAAATATGTCATAAAACAACAGAAACATTATTAGACTTATCTCATCAAGCTATTCATGAGAACTGTTTATTATTTCTCTACTATGGGTGAAAATCGTAATTAACATATATTTACACAGTAATTCAAAAGTATAGCAGTATTTGACACCAAAAAAATAATAATAATGACTATGCTGGTGGCTAAAATGTACTAGAAATATTAAGATAAATAATGGAGTATTAAAGAATAAAAAACACTGTATGAGCATTTACTAAGTGCCAGGCTCTATTCTAAGCCTTTTAATATATATCGATTTATCTAATCCTCACAAAAACCCTATGAGATATGTACTATTATTTTACTTGTTTTTATAAAGGGAATTATGAGGAACCTGAGAAGATGTATTACTTACTCCATGACCAAAATTATAGCAGTTATACCTACAAGCCAGGCACGATTGCTCATGCCTGTAATCCCAGCATTTTGGGAGGCTGAGTCAAAAGGATTGTTTGAGCCCAGGAATTCAAGATCAGCCTGGGCAACACAGCAGGACCTCGTCTCTACAAAAAAAAAAAAAAAAAATCAAAAAATTAGCCAGGCATGGTGGTACACACCTGTAGTCCCAGCTAATTGGAAAGCTAAGGAGAGAGGATGGCTTGAGCTCAGGCATTCAAGGCTATAGTAAGCCATGATTATGCCACTTCACTCCATCCTGGGTGACACAGTAAGACCCCTACTCAAAAAAAAAAAATTCTACTTACATATCAGAATGTATATATGCATGGGCAGACAACCAAGTGACATACATTCAAGTGTTTCTCATAACACTAAATATGACGATTTTGTTAAGTCCTGAAAAAGCAGCCCATATGGATGTTTATATTCTTATTTCTGCTGCATATACTTCTAGAACTGGTCTCTGGGGCAACACTTCCTAACCTGGATCTTGTCTTAGTAGTCAGCTCAATTTCAGAATAAAATTGAGATTGGGCCATTTCTGTATTCCCTCAAAAAACTAAATCTATAATTTTGGCATCCTGTGACTAGTAATTTCGACAACAGGACAGAGCTACATATCATAATTCTTTTTAGAGAAATCAAAGCTATTGTTCCAGTTATACACTCACTAACCCTGACCAGAGATTACTTTTTTTATTTTTTATGTTTTTGAGTTGGAGTCTCACTCTGTTGCCCAGGCTGGAGTGCAGTGGCAGGCTCCTGGCCACCACAGTCTCAACCTGCCAGGCTCCAGCAATCCTTCCACCTCAGCCTTCCAAGTAGCCGGAACTACAGGCATGCACTAACACACCTGGATAATTTTTTATTTATTATAGAGATGAGGTCTCACCAAGTTGCCCAGGCTGGTCTCGAACCCGCGGGCTCAGGCAATCCACTCACCTCGGCCTCCCAAAGTGCTGGCATTACAGGCTGAGCCACCAAACCCAGCCCAAAGATTACTTTTAATAATAAAAATCACAAAGACCTCAAAAATTAACTCAAAATGGATCACAGACCTAAGTGTAATTACTAACACTATAAAGTTCTTTTTTTTTTTTTTTTTGAGTTGGAGTCTCCCTCCGTCGCCCAGACTGGAGTGCAGTGGCCGCTTCCAGCCACCGCAGCCTCGACCTGCTGGGCTCCGGCGATCCTTCCACCTCAGCCTTCCGAGTAGCCGGAACTACAGGCGTGCGCTACCACGCCCGGCTAATTTTTTTGATTTATTGTAGAGATGAGGTTTCG